>JAEQBH010002886.1:0-160889 GCA_016808115.1 Tetrastigma voinierianum
TCCTCGCCTATTATGTCAGGTGCTTGAGCATATTGGGTTCCCGGCCAAGCCTCGATTGGAGTGTCGCCGCGGCTGTGAGGCCACCCTTACTATTGATCGATGGCGAATCAGGCCTCTAGCCTTCCATCTTCCCCCTCCGGGATCAGACAAGGACGAGCCGACTGATGATAATCCTCGAGGGGACTTATCCCCATAGCCGGTTAATACTGGGAGCCCAAACCCGCTACTAGTATCCCCCAAATTTCTTAGCTCACCTACCACCGGCCCCAAGAGCTCCAGCTTCAAGACTGGGCAGTTCGATGTCCTCTACCTCCACAGACTCTCGAGCCCCATGCCCACTGCTCCGATCTTGATATAGCGCGTACGAAAGACCTCCACACGTACCCCCGCAGCACACCCTCCCCTCGCCGTGGACTTCCGTGCTCACGACGCCCGCACATTCTCGCCTACCTACTGTGCCTTCATTTGCAACTTCACGCCACACCGTGAGAGGATGACCCGCACCGGCCCCGCAGCCATCCAAGCCAACATCATGTGGCTAGAGAGCCACTTGGGCCTCTCGTCGTCTTCTCCAGCCCCTCGTCAGCCTCGCCATCTCCCGGCAGATCGGCCTCCTCCACCATCGACCGCAGCTCTCGGGGACGTGCCGGGCAGCCGGCAAGAAGATCAACCACTTCACCAAGAAGATCTCGCCCGCCTGTGCCGAGGATGATCCTTCTCTAGCCACCGACAGAGGCATCTTCCTCCACTAACTTTCCTGCCTACGTGTTTCGACAAATATGTTGAAGTGATGTTCATCCTTTTGGTATTAGTTTTACTTATACTTCATGCCCAACAAAGCCCTTTTTTTTTTTGTTTATTTAGAGGCTTGCTGTTTACTTCTTTTTGAAAAAGTAAAAAAATTTGTAAAATTTACCTTGATATATATAATACAAATCTATTTTTCTACACTTTTGCATCTCATTTTGACCCTATTTTATTAGGATTTTGCCTTTCCTCAGAATTGAAAAATCAAGCACTATATAATACCAAATACTAGAATGTCCCATGCTTGATGGGTTATTATCGGCTTGGATGATCCCGGTAATTACTCCCCTGCCTTTCCTCCATTCTCTGTACCCACACACACGCTTCACATTAAGCCATCAATGGGCTAAGAAGCTGCATTCTTCTTTTACTTTACAAAACCGACCTTAGCTTCGTTGACGACCCTTAATAGATTTGAGTTCCTTAAGAAAGAAGTCCAATGTGTCTTCCAAAAGAAAAAGAAAAAGAAAAGAGTCAAGTAAAGCCGCGTCGCTTTGCCTTGAAACCCGAGCATGGTCCGAGGGGTCTACGGCAAAAGCCTTTAAAGCCCGGGCAGCCCTCAAACCAACCCGGGTCAGGAGTCACCGACTCTTAGTGCTCGCTACATGGGTGGACGTGGAGTTTAGCGCGTTGTAAAGTTGGATTCTGAAATCATTCGGTCCGTAGAAACCAAGAGTTTGTGGTCGAACGTGTTAGTAATAGTGCTCTAGGCCCATCGTACGGGACATGGTATTTAATTATTTATGAGAATTAATTATTATGATGATTTGCATGTTTATTATATATAATGTCCTTTGAATAATGTTATTAATTATCTAAATATCCTTAATCGGTTATTGTTATGGGAATAACAATGAATTAAGATTAGTATAAAGTTTGATTGATATTCATGGGATGAATATGTGTATGAGATACAAATCAAATTTATATATATTTGTTGAGAACAAATATTGGACAGACCCGTCTTGAGAATAATACATGGATCAAAGTCACAAGTTAATCTCTAATAGTTGTGTCATTAAATCCTTTGACCTGAGATCGCTATAGTTCTCATCATAAGGAATATTGTGTTTTGATATAATCAAACGTTGTCTTTAATCAGATGACTATAAAGGTTATACTTGAACATAATAAGAATTATGTAGTGAGATATGAGCGATTAAATGAATTTGTCCTCTTATTATAAGAGATCTCCTGGTCCTCGACAATTGAGACTGAGAAATGCATGGTCGCTCAACCGAATTGATGGAGATCAACAATGTCATTTGTTTAGTCATTCAATTGGGTTTTGAGTAATCAAAGATAGAACTATTATAAGTTGACTTTGTCCATGCCTTATATTTATCAAGATATCAAGGAGACAAAAAGGATTATGTCATTAGCTATATTTAAGGTTGTCTCTGATCATGAGCTTTCATTTAATCCTAGTCATAATGTATTGCTAGAGGCCACTTATGACTTGTGATCAAAATGTGATTTAGGCCTACCGCCAATGTTAATCAACTCTATGTGGTCGCATTAAGAACGACACAATCTAAGTATGGTTTTTCATTCCTCGTAGTAATTTCTAAATGATGATTATTTTAAATTACAAATAACAATTAGTTGTTATTTAAATTTAATTTAATTTTTGAGAAAGTTTAAATTGATTTAAATTATAACAAATAATTAATTTGTTATATTTTCTTATCGATAAGAAATAATTGTAAAGTTAAAATATTTAAATATATAATAATATAAATTTGTTTCTTATTCGATAAGGATTTGAATTTAAATTGCTATTATTTAAAAGAGTTTTTAAATATATAATAATAAAAATTCATTTTTGACAAAACTCCTAGCGTACTTATATATATATATATATATATGTATATATATATATATATATATATATATATATATATATATATATATATATATATATATATATATATATGTGAGACATATATTTAGTAGTAGTCGCTTTACCAAGAACAACTAAAACAGAGACCTAATTTCGTTTGAGTAGCGAACCTCGAACTAGCATTCAACAAGATCGCTCATTATTTGTTCGCGGTGTGGATACTTATGAGGGTGGTCGCCGTAAAGGAAGCACCTTTGAAGATTCAATAAACCATGACGCACTTGAAGGCTTAATTAATCGCACTACAAGAGGTATGTTTCTTGGCTAATCTCTTCCTTCGACGAATTGGCGAAACGTATGTGATCTCAGGGTTAAGGGATAAAAATCATAAATTCCGTTGCATTTATAAAAAAACAACTGTATTTGATATTCTGCTCATAACCCAACGTAAAGATCCTTTAACTTGATGCCCTAAACCTTAGTTGGTCGAGTCAGCTGATGGATCCGCCAAGCACAGCTCAGGAAGTCGAGTTTTCAGATTGCACCTTACAAAACAAATGAAGTATGAAATAAGTGAGGAACTGAATCTATTTAGGTTGGTCAATAGTCTAAGGTATTGCGTAGTTCGTTGAGGGAGGTAGTTAGGCAAAGATATTGGTATAAACCGATCACCTAAAAACACTTAGATTTTAAGGAAGTTCAGCCGATTCCCTCGAATAGATGTCGCACCGAAACTTATTCCTCGTACGGCATTTGTTCTTCCAAATCAAGTCTTTATACCGAGCCCCACTTCATACGAAAAGTCAGCATTATTTGCATATGCTTTTTGAACAAACAGTCCATTTTTGCACAAACATATCCTGTATGATCTTCCTTCTTTTTTTATCACAAGGGTCTAGCAAATGTCTTCGTTAGACATTACACTCAAAGAGTGCAATATTGAGCCTTGTTTATCATAGGTTTTATGCACTTTTTGTGTACTAATCGACTTCAATAACTCAATTGATGCATTGGGGTCCCGGCTTTGCTACTGATCACATTTTTTGTAGCTATTTTAGTAGTTTTACAGATCGAATGCCTTATATTTCTTCAATTTGACTCAAACACGTTGAACCTGAGCCGAATTCGAAGACTCATGATCAAATCAGAGGAAATTCGAAGCAAATTTATTGAAGAAGGGGGAGCAAACTGTTGAAATTTTGGGGTTGCAAAATTTGGCAACCTGCAAATTTCACAGGTTGCGAAATTTCGCAATCTGCGAAATTTCGCAGGTTGCCAATTTTCACAACCTGCGAACACCAAGCCACTCCGTGCACCCGTGCTTGCTGGGACTACTTTTTGACCTACCTGTGGTTTTATACAAGTTCGCCCTCATGTATTTTTTTTTTTTTGGTTCTTTTAACACACTTTTTGTAATTTCCATCGAGCCTATAAGCTCAACCATGCTTGTAATCAATCAACTTTTTGTCACTAATCAATCGCCATGAAGCCTCCCATTGCTGGGTGATTTTCTTCTTCTCCCTTCACTTTCTTCGCACTTTCTTGTTGCCAAACATCCTCGATGATGACAAATCAAGGATGCTCTACTAAACCCCCCGATCCAAGGGGAAGGCCACTAGGTGTTGTTTTTAGCTTAGCCGCATGTTCTCATGTTCTTCATTTATGTATTTAAGGGCATTTCAGGCCCCCGCTTCTCACCTTAGGTTAAAATCTCTCAAGTATCCTCTCCCTTAATGTGTATTCAAGTAAGCTTTTTGTCTGATACTTCACTAGATCCACTGAGGCCCGCTTAGTCAGTTCCTATTAGTTATCGTAGTGGTGTTGTTCAGATGTGTTTTCACCGCTAGTGACATTTATGCCTAATCAAATGCCATCTTTCAAAAGGAAAACCTACGGGTCTAGGGTTTTAAAGCAATGAAGATCCGGTTCGAAATGACTATATGTCATGCACCCAAACGCTGAGGATAAAGACCCGAGTACATGTCAGTTAACCTAGAACCCTAAGCCTAGCGGCCCGAGACTGCGATTTCTTTAACTTTTACATCAGCTATTTTAGTTTGCGAATTATTCACACACACTGCTTTCACACCCTATAAATCCAACGAAAACACCATTTTCAATGCACTGTAACCCTTCTCTCACGAAGAAAACCCATCTCTGTGTTCGACCTTAGAGCCACTATATCGCAAAGAGCTTTGCCGCACAAGAGTAGGAATCCTAGGTTATAAATTTTGTTGATTCCGAACACCTACTTGGCCAGAACGAATCTTCCACTGAACAATACAAAATGGGCTTGCTCAAAATAGAAACAAAACACAAAATAAATGCCACTTCCTTCACTAACTCTCTCCCCAACCAAATGTCTTATTGTTCGCAATGGGGCTTGGATTGGAAAGTTAGAGAAGGAAGTGTTACCTTCTTGATAAAATGTACTCGTTGTTGGATAGGAGACATCACAAGCTTTCCATCGAGACCTTATTCACTCCATTTGGGCTTCAAATAAACAAGTTAGGAGAAGAAAATAGAGGAAAAAAGTGACCAGTTGGAACATTTTGGAAATTAAACCTTCATAATAATTTCAAAAGTGTTCTTTCTAACTATATTAGGATTCTAAACTCTCTGAGATTTCTAACAGTACCAAAAATACCTAAAACGGAGTTCGGATGAAAAAGTTATGATCAAAACAAAATGAAGCTACAAAAATGGAAGGCTGAAAAATTTTCGCAACTTATGAAATTGAAGCTATGCAATTTTTTTTAAATATATATATATATATATATATATATATATATATATATATATATATATATATATAAGAAAATTTTTTTTTAATTCGAACTTTATCGCTCATTTTTTCTTCTTATGTCAATGCCCGCATACTTTACTGGCTGTGATGGTTGCGAAAATTTGGTCCTGTTATAGGTCGATTGTTAACCCGCGAAATTTTACAGTTGCAAAAATTGAAGTAAGTTGCAAAATTTTTATGCTCTTTCCTGGACCTCTCACTACAATAAAATTTTGATAAAAACGGCAAAAATAAACACAGATAAATGAAAATTGCTAAAGAAAGATTAACAAAAAATTAGAGAAAATCTAAAAGAAAAATTAAAGAAATCAAAATAAAATAAATAATAAAAATAAGATAAAACAAGAAAATCAAAAGTAGGGAGACTGTTTCTAAACTAGCCTCAAGCCTTTGGAGGCCAGTTGAACTAGTAGAGCTTGTGGAATTGCTGAGGTCTAGGTGCTCCATGTCTGAACCAGCACCCAAACCATCCGTTATGCCATGCACACAGCGCCGCCAATGTCTTTGGATGGAGGCAAGGTCTGAGCGCAGGCCACTAACTTCTTAAGTTTCGCACAAGCAAAGGATAGACCGCCTTAGCTGGGCAGCTACAGGAGTTTCAGCGTGGATTGTGCCGCGTGAAGGCGTGATGCACTGCAATGGGTTGTTTTGGGTTAGGCAAAGGGCATTAGATCCAAATTTATAGGATTGGTCAAGGATAAGCTTTTGGCTCCCTACTTCCTTTCCACTCCGCCTCCCCGCCGAAGATTGGGAGTTCTTTCCATGACGACAAAGGCACCAATATCCGAGGATTCCAATAAGAAGGCTGCTGACACTGGCCCTCCACCATGTGTCACTTAGGCACTCTCTCTCCTCTCGACTCTTTCCTCTTGATGAACATGTTGATCGACAAGCCTTGAAATTGGATTTCTCCAGTAGTCAACGATGATCAATTCCACTTGCAGTCAGTCAAATCTATGATCAATTCCACTTCTGTGTCGTCAATTTATGATCCATTTCACTCAAGTCCATCTAATTTTCGTTCAGTGAGCCTTCCGCCACATGAATTCTTTGACTTAATTAGGCATTGAATGTCTTCCGCTCTTCCAAAAAGTCACCCACTAGCTTGGTAAGGTCCAGAATGGCCTGTTCAACTGGAGAGATTGACTGTGGTGGTTGAGGCTGAGGAGTTGAAGCATACTGTGGATGTGGAGGAGGTGCATATTGTGTAGGTTCTGGTCCCCATGAGAGGTTTAGGTGGTTCCTCCAACTAGTTTGTAAGAATTTTCATGGTGCGCGGTTGGAGGAACATGGAGGGCAACACCTCATCCATGAGGCTCACACCTCATGGACCCTATATGCATTTAGATCTCTCCAAGGGCTGTCGACTGGCTGCTCTTCCTGGGGATATTCCATTGCCTCAAACTAATTTCCACCCGCATCGGCTCCTAAGAACACCGACTTTAATCCACCGCTTCTTCTCGATTTCTAATCCATTGAACATGGATTCTGTTAAAAAATTGTATGCAAGACAAGACAACACAAAAAAATAATCCTGTAGTATATATATATATATATATATATATATATATATATATATATATATATATATATATATATATATTTAGTGAAATGAACTAAAAAAACTCACAAGAATATGATAAAAGAAAAGTCTACCAAAACTCATGGATGAGGACCACAAGTGTTCAACAACTCATCAATGCACTACAAATCCCTGAATCCACGCCTTATTTTCGCTCCTCGCCATAGTAGGTGTTCCTAATCAACAAAATTTGAGATCCACTCTTCCTACCGTGAGCAAAGCTATCAAGAAGATAGCTGCTCTAGTGGCCGAACTCAAGGATGGGTTTTCTCGCACAAATGATTTACAATGAAGGCCAAATGATGAATTTGTTTTGGATTATGGGATTTGCAAAAATGAATCGTGGTTTATAAAATAAAATAAAATGAAGAAAAATATGAAAAGAACCCCTGAAGCATTGGGCTACCTGTTTGAGGTCCTAAGGTGACTGAAAGGCCTCGTTCATTTCCTCAGGTCGAGGATGAACTATAGTCACTTAACAGATCTTCATTTAGCTTTAAAACTAAACCCTATAATTTTTCCTTTAAAAACAAAGATTTACTACAAACTCGTTCCTGACAAGAGCATGTCCGACCCACCCTACAAAGGACTCATAGAAGACAACTAACCTAATCTCGAATCTACAATAAAGCATCCACGAACCTAAAAAGATTGCTAAATACCGGGGTCACTCAAGGCATCTCAAGAGTGATTTAAACCTGTGATTGAAAGATGGGCACAGTCTAGCAAATGCAAACATTAAAACGTGAGAACCGCTTACTTACTCCCGCCCAAAGCCCAATAGCCCTCCTCTTCTAGGATACTTAGCTTCAACCATCCCTTGAGTCATTATCCTCGGGCGGGTGGTCGGGCAACTCGAGAAAGTGAGAGAAAGGGAGAGAAAATGAGAGAAAAGGAGAAAATCGGGAAAAATTGGTGCTCTTCATGCCAAAAGTTTTATTAATAAAGGAGATAGCTATATAGTGCTTATCTGGGGGCTTTTTATAGCCAAACCCCTTTACAAATTACCAAAATAACGTAGCAAACACTATTATAATGGGGGCAAAAAAAGGAAGAAAACCAAAATGTGACAAAAATGAGTCAAAACGTCAAAAAGCAGGAAAGGTGAACAGTGGAGGAAGTGAACAAAGTATGTGATGAATACAGAAGCAGTTAGTACCACAATCGCGAATTCTCGCAGTTGTGAAATTCCCTACAATCCCGAAAATTCCCCGCAGCTTCCATTTTCATGCATTTCGCTTCTTCTTTCCCTTGCGCTCTCTGATCTCGCACGCCGAGTTTAACTCACCCTTCGTGCTTGGATCGACCAACAATTTTGGCATAAATAGCTTGCAAAAACTACAAAATTTAGCCACAAATGTGATCGTGAGAATAACAAAGGGACCTTATGTGCAAATCGTTAATTATGCTAATTAGCACAATAAAAGCGCTCAAAACCCTAAATAAACAGGTTCAAAATAAAGACTTTAAGCACTAATCATAGTAATTTAAAGTGGGGTCCCACCCATCAGGTGAGCAATGGCCAAGAAAAATTATCTTGCCAGGCGGCTACTCCTCAGCTTGGGTAGTCGCACATGCAATGGCAACCTTGAAAGCATCTAATCACATTCCATATAAATAGTGCAAATCCTATATGGGATATTATGTGTCATGCATGAGATGAGACTTCTCATGCCCACAACTCGAGTCCTGACCGAGTCCCTCACACCTGCAATGCCAAGTGTGAAAACCAGTCATTGATGTTTTACCCAATGACTTAACCCATTGGACAACTTTGCAATAGTCATTTAAATTTTATCAACCTACGCGCTATTTACGCCACGCCTTCTTCATTACGCCGCAGATTCGATGTCGCCAACATTTTTACTGCCACCGCCAGGATCATGTCTAACCATATAAATTCGGGTCTTTCACCCGGATCTACCCATCTGTTATGCCCAAACACACTTAACGAGTATTTATTATCGCTTTATACCACCGTGAGTCTCGACAGACGTGGCCCCATTTCCGAGCTCACCACACATTCATTAAGAATGGTGAATAATCTGCATTCATGCACCACACCCGACTGACGATGTGACCGTGCATATGAAATGCAATCATGTCATTTCATGCTATGTCATGCTACATGCAACATTTATAAATTCCGGATAATTATATTTTTTTACATATAATTTCCATTCATCACAATTTCCATGTTAATAAACCACTCAAGCAAATATTAACATGATTTTTACACACAACATCATATTATTTATTTTTTTTCCAACAATACACACAAAATGACCAAAATCTCGTGATCTATAAAATGTGGCACCTTCTCGTTCTTTCACAGTCATATCAATTACCGTGGATAACAAACACACCACAAAACCCAAATACATCAGTCCTGGGATCAAAACCAAACTTGAACCCAATCCGAGATTTCCCGAAAACAGTCCCAAAAATTCAGTTCGGACAATCCGAAAACAATCCCGAAAATTCAGCCCAAAATGTCCGAAAACAATCTTAAACATTCAACCCGCATCGTTCGAAACGCCTCAAAATTTCTGTACCTTACACTTAGTCCTTGGACTCGAAATTTACTTAAGAAAACCTAAAGC
This sequence comes from Tetrastigma voinierianum, assembly GCA_016808115.1. NCBI lineage: Eukaryota > Viridiplantae > Streptophyta > Magnoliopsida > Vitales > Vitaceae > Tetrastigma > Tetrastigma voinierianum. The sequence goes on from JAEQBH010002886.1 coordinate 9,642, forward strand.
CATTAAATGACCTTTTAGGCTAGAAATAATCTAAGTAAGAAAATTCCTTACCCGTGGAGTTTGACTAAACTCAAGATTTTACAGGTCACTTTAGCCTTTGATGCGTGGACCGACTTTCCTTGCATTCGACGAAACCTACAGCTCGATTCCTCGAGATTTTATAGAGAATAAAAATCCTTTTTCCCCTTCCTCTCTCTCTTTTCTCGCTTTCACTCTCTACCGTTTTGCCTTTCCAAAAATGGCCTTCTCCCTTATTTTTTTCGACCTATATATATATATATATATATATATATATATATATATATATATATATATATATATATATATATATATATATATATATATTCCTTTATTATTATTATTTTTAATTTTCTTGTTTTATCTTTCCCATTATTTCCACTTGACACTTGGCTCAATGTAACTATTCATATTAAGTGCACCACATGTCATGCCATGTGTCACCCGATGCCTCAAAAAACGTGAAATTCGACCGTTCTGAATCCAACTAAATTCTGACTCGATAGATTTCTGAGATGAATTCAACTGAAGTCCGTTTTCATTATCCAAGATCTAGAAATTTTATAAGCTGCCGAAATTACCATTTTACCCTTTTTTCGAAAATTGAATTTTTCCTGGGTTTTACAAAGCTTGTAATTCATCACTTCCATCATAAAAGGCCTTTGATAATGTACTCCAAATTTCTTAAGCAGTGGGTAGGTGTAAAAAATGCTCCACAATTTATAGGCTCATGAGCATTAACAACCATCTTTCACCCTTGATTTTTTCTAACATACCATTTTTTCGTAGCCATCCACTGATTCTTTTGATTGTTTCGTTTTACCCCTAATGTGGTTTGAAATAATAGGCGCGTAGGCTCAAGAGGCAAGCCCAAGCATCGGGAGTAAAAATGGACCCAGTACTAGTAATAGACCCTTAATGGTATCCCCTAAATGCTGGCCCAAAACGAGGGCCTAACTCACCCCTTTAAAAGACTGGTAGCCTAATGAATCCGTATTAGAGGAAAACACCCAATCTCCACCAATCGGGAAAGTGGGATATTTCCCAATTATTGCCCATAAATTATCCCTTATTAATCAGTTTACAATAAGGAAAGAAAATCTCCCACCCAATGGGAGGAATATCATATCTTCTTCCAACAAGGAAAGATACTATTCAGTGTCATCATCCAACTAGGAAAGTTATCATGATCACCCATTAAAAATACCAGGCCACCACATCGATGAAAGGTACGCAGACATATGCACAAAACTTCATTCCCTAAGTAGTTGATATTCTCTTCCACAGGAAAGAACTGACTTAGCACGAGGCACCAAGCAGCCCGCGCCGATCCTTTCGCTGTTGGTAGAGGAGCCCAACGTGCAAAATCAACTGACCGCCCCAACAAATCCGGAAGACGCTCGCCCAGCCCGCTTGAAAAGCATCACCGCTTTGGTGTCGCCCAGGAACGCATCGTTCCTTTACAAATAAAGCCGAATTTCGATCATGGTGTTAACTTGGAACACAAGCAGGAGCAACGCCAATCCTCCAAGGATGCAAGACTAGCCAGGCGACGTGGACAGCGACCTCCCGGAGGCACGTTAGACATTGTGCAGGCCAACATGGACGAGGGGTGGGAGGCGCCCAAGGCCACCAACCAGCACTTGCTGAAGAGTCGATAACTTAACATTCGGTGCCACAAGAGGCTGAGCTAAAATCAACAAAAATTTATATATACACCTGTTTCCTACTATCGCGTAGTCAAGCTACCGGCAGATAGTGGTCTAGGTCGAACACGGGGATGGGTTTTCATCCTAAGAATGATACGTATGAGTGTGAGTGTTTGCAAGGCTTTCTATTCGACTTTTTTCGATTTGCTTCAAAAACAAGTGGAAGTAGGTTGAAAAATCGAAATTGTAAAAACTGAAATGAAGTGTGAAAAGTTAACTTTGAAGATTTAGGTCACTAACTGGTAAAGTTAGTAAACAAGTGTCCTCTGGTTTTATCCTCGCTATGACATGCAACCTATAATCCAAGGCATAACCTGACCTATGTTTAACTAGCAAACCTAACCCTAAAAAACAACTCCTATTCGAAAGTTAACACAAAACATGCAAGCTACGGGCCCTTTTCGCTTGAAACCCCAGCATTAAATATCATCGTGAGGCTCAGAAGACCATCTATCGAACTACGCTGGGCATCTAGCAATAAGTATGTAATCGTATCCTAAAGCGGAGAGTATCGCCAAATCAATAACATTCAAAGCTATTCAACCATAATTTGAGAAGATGGGGGTCATAAACACAGTACCTATGGCTTTTAATACAAGAGGACAACATGCATATGCCTCACCACCAAGCTAGCTTCCTTCCTCTTCTTCAAAGAAAGGAGGTTTAGCCAAGCATCTCAGTCATTATCCTCAACAGGGGTGTTCGCAGCCAAGAAAGTAAGAGAAAGAGGAGAGAGAAGAGAGAAAGCAAACCTAATTAAAAATATCACGAGACTTTATTTACAAAATGAAAACTTACAAAATTTCTTTCCCCCAAATTTCGCTTAGGTTACAAAAAGGGAGGGTTTATATAGCCACCTCAATGCTACGAAAATACTCAAAAAAGCCTATAACAATTTGGCTAAATTCTAAGGACAAGAGAGTAATACACCAAATTTAAAGCCTGGCATTAAATACAAAAACATGACGAGGCAAAGAATTTCGCTTAGATCGGCACCTCGCTAGGTAGCAAATCACCATGCATAGCTTAGTGTAATGTACTCTCGCTAAAGCTCGGGCAGCTCGCTATTAATAAATTTCGCTATTAGTGAAATTTTCGTGAGTAGCGAACAGCGAAATTTCGCTAGGAACAAAGGTTTCAGCTTAAAATTTTCGGGTCTACCGGTAATTACTGCTAAGATTGCGAAATTTTCGCTAAGGTTGCGAATTAAGAATCCCAAATAAATTTTCAATCTTAGCCAAATTCCGGATTCGATCTTCACCGCATTGCTCCTCGTCCTCTACCGCATCAATTTTTCTTCACTTCGCTTTCGCTTCATCGATTCGGGTCGTTGATGGTCGACACTTGAGTTCAAACTCATGATTCATCATGCATCCCGATATTGAACTTCTAAAGTGCGCAAAACCCGCAAAACAGCCAAAAATACTTAAATGGCATAAGTGCTAATAGTTAAGACTAACACTTCCAATTGGTATAATGATATGATTAATGCGCAAAAGCACTCAAAACCTATCTAATATAGGGTTCAAAATAGCACTTTTGGGCATTAATCACACCCCCCCAACCAAAACGCTAAGGTCCCAAGAATGCAAAAATAAAAGGAGATGCATGTGGTGATTTTCAAAAGGCTATGGATTCAAAAAAGGTTTATCTACATATAAACATTGCTTTTAAACTCGAAAATCGACATCAAAGTTGTAAACCGATATGAAAGAACCAAATCCATACAAGAACAATTTAGGTCAATTCGATCCACGATTCTCAACTTGAATTTCCACCTAAGTCTAATGGTTCTTATATAACTGGGATACGCCAATAAATTGCAAAATTCTATTCCCTAGCACGACATGGCCATAAGTTGTCAACAACCTAGATAGGGCTAGTTACACTCTCTTTCTTGCTTTATTCAACTATATTTAGGATGCAATGCTTAAAATTCGACCACCAAAGTCCGTGTAACGGGGTCCACCGATGACTTAACCAATTAAGGTTTGTGGCATCAAGCCAAGCGATCACCGACCACAAACTTAAAGCGCTTCAATTCCTGACTGTATGACTTCAAAAATCAAGCACCTACAATTCGCTAAACTCTACCTATCCACCCATGTAACGAACACAAAATCGACGACTCCCAACCAATTAAGGCTTAGGGCATCAGGCTTCAAAGGCTACGATATACCCCTGACCGTGTTTCGTTTCAAGGCAAACTTCACGACTTTATTTTTCTTTTCTTCTTTTCTTTTTCTTTTTCTTTCGCTTTTTCTTTTTCTTTTTTCTTTTGGAAGACAACATTGGTCTTCAAGTATGGGTAACTCAAAAAACTATCCTAGTTGCCAACATACCTAAGGTCAAGCTATGAAAGCGAAGGAGGTATACCACAACCTATCAAACGATCCGATGCCGGTGTGAATTAGCATGTGCGGAAATTTTCTGCCGAAAGATGCTGAATCAGGATCGATCAAAAATCACTCACATGGAATTTGTTCTAACATATAAGGACAAATAATGATTCAATTTTTCCAACATGAAGCAATTCAATTGTCCAATTTGAGCACCAATAGTTCAATTGTTCAATTGAAAAAAGCATTTAAAACACAAGGAAATACTAAACATGATATGCAAAAGTCAGATATATATAAACCGAATAGCTTGATATAGCCAAAGTGGCTAATACATGAATATCAAGCTAAACATAAGGTAAAAAGTATCATCGCCTACTATGGCTAATACAAAGTCCTAATCAAAATCAAGAGGGCGCTGATAAAGCCGATAACTATACAAAAATGTAAAGAAACCTAACCACCACCGATGTGGTGGTGGTGGGTCCGGAGTCGCAATGGGCCGCAAACACATCCAAAGAAGCGGGCTGGCTATGGTGGGCCTTGCCGACCAGAACATGAGGAAGACCCAGTGGGTCATAACTGTCGCGATGGAATGGCACCGGGCCAACCTCTCTGATCCCTGGCTGCTCGTGAAGTAGCGGCGATAAAGATCCATCACACCAGCCTATCTCTCTCGAGATGGTACGACCGGCATCTCGCGAATGGTGTGCTTAATAGGATCGGCCAGAGTATCTACGCAAATTACTGACATGTACCGTGATGAGGGGATGGAGGTGACATCCGGTGGAACCGACTCGTCAGATCTCTGCGCTCGTGGGGCGGTGTATATCATCCGTATGGTGGTCCTCGCCTCCCGACCCTGGCACCTCCTCCCGGGTCCCGTGGTCGTAAGCTGAAAGATACGGCATAGCCATCACCCGCCCATCGAAAGTACCGCAGGGTATTAGACCCCTCATCTCGAACTCCGGTCTACTGGGAATCCCGCATGTCGAGAGAACATGGCAGAGGAGTTCCCAAGATAAGTAGTGGAATGCTCTCTGCCGTACTCAGTCCTTCCGATGGACCTTCTCCTCAAATCGCAAAGAGAGGCCATCACCGCCGCAGGATCGAACCAAAATCCCCCGAGATCCCGTAGAAGAGCCTCTAAGATGGCTCTCCGCATTACAATGCCGCAATGGAATAAGCGCCGGCTCCCGAATGTATGGTCAATCAACGTAAAGATCCGAGGCTGAGTTGCCTCGCAAAATACCGGGTCCAACAGCGGCGGCCCCCGCCGCTCGAATCCATCTTGGCGATGAGGCTGCGGGCCCAATCTCGTAACCCTCGCACGTCTGGTATACGCAGCCAAGAGTCAAAATATCGGGTCGCTTCGAGTACTCGCGGCCGCATCATCAATACCAATCGGCTCACGGACTACCGATCTCTGTGAGGTCATCGAGCGTAAAACCGCAACACCACTCGCAGTAGTAATGTCGCTTCTGAGTCATGAAAGGTAATAGTTGAATACTCCCGATCAACCTCACGACTTCTAAGATCAATCAGCCCCTCGTCACGTGGATCGTCAGAGTTCGACCTCGATGGAACTAGCCTACGATGGAGTCGCATATTCCCTGAATGGGTTCCCACGAACAACGGCCGGTCGAATCCTCGAGGCGCGACAATGAGGCGATGAAGTCGCCTCCGCAGCCAGATGACCGGGTGATCTGCTATGGGCCGAGGATGATGACTCGCCGCCCGATGTGCGGGCCCGTCGAGGGCCTGGGCCTCCGAACTCTCCTCTGAGGTATTGGTGATGGGGCACGGGGTCCCATCCGTGTCTGATAGCGCTAATCCCCGAGCCTCCTCGTACGGCTCGGGACCCGTGATGGTACCGAGTTGGGACCGAGTCAGCCTCCCTCTCGTGTATCGAATCTCACCGCGATCAACACGGACCCACCTCGAGTACGAACCATTATAATTGAAATAAAATAATCGGAAAAGGCTCGATCAAAATGTATTGTCGCAATGTAATACTAAACCGAGGCTCTCGAGGATACCGAATCACTAAGTAAGCAAACGAACCGTACTCACCGTCGCAACTAACCTACTAACCGCAACAAGGCTCGTGAAAAGACCGTGATGCTATGTGTGGCACCGTGCCGAACCGAAGTACGGCTGTCCCGCATCGCAATGAGGCTCACCGGCGCCCGACAGAGGTGGCTCAGCCGTAATGAACTGGCCGTGGCTCAGGCGCCGCGTGGTGGAGGCTCGCCAAGGCTCGGGACAGAGGTGCAAAGAAATTTCGAGCGCAAATGCACAGCAGAGCAGAGCAAAGACAGTGGCTTCGCAGTTGCCGGGCTCGTCACTTCGGCCGCCGTGGCAGTGGCACAACCCCAAGAAGGATGCGACGGCAAGTGAAGGATGCCGAAAGCTCGTGAGAATCCGCGACAAATAGTGACAAATCATGGCGGGCAGACGCTGGACTCGTGGCTTCAATCGGGGAAAGAATGCGAAGTGGTAATTTGGACAACACTCCTGTGTTTATATAAATCGCTTGCGTCTTAAAAGTCTCCCCGCTAATTTTCAAGCATTTAGCGAATGTTCATCAAACCGAGTACACCATCTCGCACTAATTTTCAGGGGTTAAATATTAATATTGTACGAAGCATTATAAGGAAAATTATTATATACAACTATAATTAAAATTGAACACACAATACTATAGTATAAGCATAAAATTACTAATTATGAAAATTGCTAAGTTAAAAATTTTCTAAAAATAAATAAAGGAGCAAAATTAATCGAATTAAAAACAAAAGCAAACATTGTGAACTCCACCGGCGATGGAAACACCGAACCAGCTCATACCGTACCATCGCGGGGGGGTCAAGGAGAATGATCTCCCCAACCCCGCAGAGTCCTGGTCGACCCACGGTGTCGGGTGCCCAAATGTTGATCCGCTCCTCATCGATGGTTTGTGAATTGGAGCAGCTTGGCTTCATAGCTGGTGTTGATGGCAAGACCAATATCTCTCATCTCCATGGCTGATTACTCCTTGCATTTCCCGACACTGTGTTTTCCTCAAGACGATCAATTGAAACAACTTCATCGTAAATTTGATTTCATTTCTAACAAATTTGCTTGTTGTTCAAATGGGAGATGTTTAACTCCAAGGTCATGTTACCAAAGGTTAGCTGCATGACCCATTCCAGCAATTTATTATTGTATCAAGTAAAGGGCCGAAATGGTCTTCCTAAGATGATTGGTACATGAATGGGTTCATTTGCACTGCTCAATGTCAAGCACCACAAAAATCTACTCGGGCAGTGAGAATTTTGCCTATTTTCACAAGGACATCCTCAACTATCCCCTTAGGGATTTTCACTCCATCTATCTACCAATGATAAGCAGGATGTTGGTAGGTTTAAGTTCACCTAAACCTAACTCCGCCTCGTACACCGAATACGCAAGATTAGATTCACACTGCCCTAAATCAAGTAATGATTTGTTCATGCACCACCTCCCACCAATATTGATCGAAATCGCGGGAGATCCCGATCCTTGTATTTGACAGGTATTTGCTTTGGATTATGGCAATCGACTGCCTGAGAAATGCCTTCTTCTCAATGCCTAATCCCTTCTTTGACGTGCAAAGATCCTTCAAAATTTTCGCATAAGGTGACTTGCTTGGATTATGTCCAAAAGAGGTATGTTAAACTTTACTTGTCTTAAAAAACCTCTAAAATGTCCGCTTGTTGAGATGCTTTCTTCTTTTCCTCAAGTGTCAGGGAAAAGCCGAGGTGGTATAAGGTGATTTCATTGAATCCTCTTGCAGAATATGCTCAGCCGCAATTCTTTTCCCCGCCTGTAGTCTTCAACAGTTTCTTGGCTGTGGCCGATCAACCTCTTCCACTTCTCGTAATTACGGCCTTAACCTCATCCATTCTCGAATTGTTGATGACCCCACCTCATGAACTCCTTAGATTTGGAAGTGCTCAGGATGGAAACCTCCTTCTCCCCGCACTTAGCAACTCATGTTGATCTGGTGATTGAATAATCGTAGGTTGTCACCTTTCTCTCGTCGAGATTGCTCTCAAGCCCATCTATTCTCTTATTCGTACTTTCTACAAGATCAATCCTTTGTGCGCTTGCACATTGATTCCTTTTGTTCCTCAACAAAGTTGCCTACCACCTTACTCAAATTCAATATGGCTTGCTCTAATCGGAGAAGAGGATGGTGGTTTGCTTGTGATTATGCAGGGGTACCAAATCGAGGTTTGGCACTGGGGTACATACAGGGGTGTTAGGTCTCCATGCAAGGTTAGGTGATTCTCCTAATTGGAATTGTAGGTATTACCATGAGCATCGATTGCTGTGGCTTGTATTGTCCTACAAAGTGTTTGCACATTCGACATCAAATCCTTCACTCCGCAGGCCATGTGACATGGTTCTACCGGGCGATAGGGGATTGAAATTGGTGCAAACTTGACTGGTAGGATTTTCAACATCGCATGCACCTCTTGGAGCTGTTTGCCTTCAAGCTCCTCTACCTTCCTAGCTAGGGTTGAAATCCTAGCTCTCATTTCTATTTCATCTGGCAGTGCATACAACCCACCCCTTTGGTTAACTGTGGGTCTCATCCTTTCCAATTCTCTAGGGTTAGGCTCATCCCAACCCTTAGAAGTTTCAGCCACGTAATTTAAAAAATCCATGGCTTCGTCCGGATGCTTACTCAGAAAGTCTCCTCCACACATGGTTTCCAAAAGCTGCCTCATGGCAGGAGACATACCACCATAGAAGTGGTTCACCAACATCCAAGTATCAAACCCATGATGTGGGCATGCACTGATGGTTTCCATAAATCGTTCCCAACACTGGTAAAATCTCTCACCATCCTGAGCTGCAAAGGTGTAAATTTGTCTCTTCAAATTATTAGTCTTATGAGTACTGAAGAACTTCTTCAGAATTTCGCTCGCAATTTCAAATTTCACTTCTAATGGTTCTAGCTCCTCAGCCAGTTTAGCCAAATCTTCGCCTCACTATTTAGAGTCAATGGAAATGCTTTCAGCTTTAGCAACCATGTCCATCATACCTTCCTTAGCTGGGTAGTGCAAACCTCTTCAAAATCCCTAATATGAGTGTATGGATTTCTCATTTCCATACCATGATATGTGGGGAGTAGGGTACTAAATAAGGCCTCACTGCTACATCTTCAACAGAGGAATGATACGCAGATGGGGCACTAACTCTGTGGAGGGTGGATGTGGATCCTCATGGTTCTATAGGTATTTGATTCATGGGGTTCCCCGTTGACTCGTTGACCCTCGTATGGGATCCATGGCACGCATGTACACCGACTTCACCGATCAAGTCGTTGTGCATCATTCTATGCAATCTACTCCGATGTGTCTCTATCCCAATCGCTGCATAAACACCGTTACAAAATTTAGAGACAACAAAGAGCAACTACAGAGCTTGCAAAAAGGTTAAGATTAGCTAACAAAAATTAAAACTAATCGAATGAAAATCAAACAAAGCAAGCATCGGCTAAGTGTCGAAATCGGCGCTCAGAACCGAGTGACAAAAAGAGGTAAAAAGGCACCTTCAATTCGCGATATCATCACAAGTACACTTCAACTTACCATTAGTAGTTTGGCACCATCCTCAAGAATTCATCATTTGATTCTCGCTACGTGATCGAGCTAAAATCAACAAAATTTATATATACCTGTTTACCATCGGGGCCGTAGTCAAGCTAATGCAAGATAAATGGGCTCAGTGGTCGAACACGGATGCCATCCTAAGAATGATACTCTATGAGTGTGAAAAGGTAGTTCTATTCGGACTTTTGGATTTGCTTCAAAAAACAAATGAAGTAGTTGAAAATCGAGAAATTGTAAAAAACTCGAAAATGAAGTGTGAAAAGTTAACTTTGAAGATTTGCAGTCACTAACTCGTGTTGCAGCAAACAAGGTCCTCTGGGTTTAATCCTCTATGATGAAACTCATAGTCCAAGGCATAACCGATCTTTATGTTTAACTAGCAACCTAACTCCTAAAAAACAACTCCTATTTGAGTTAACACAGTAACATGCGCCTATGGCCCCTTTTCGCCTTTGAAACCAGCATTAAATAATATCATTTCGTAGGCTCAGAAAGACCATCTAATGAACCACAAGGTATCTAGCAATAAGTATGCATCGTATCTCAAAGTACGAGAGTATTGGCCAAATCAATAACATTCAAAGCTATTCAACCATAATTTGAGAAGATGGGGGTCATAAACACAGTACCTATGGCTTTTAATACAAGAGGACAACATGCATATGCCCCACCACCAAGCTAGCTTCCTTCCTCTTCAAAGAAAGGAGGCTTAGCCAAGCATCTCTTGAGTTGTCATCCTCAAGAGGTAAGCCTGCAGCCAAGAAAGTAAGAGAAAGAGGAGAGAGAAGAGAGAAAAGCAAAACCTAAATTAAAATACGAGACTTTATTTACAAAAATGAAAACTTACAAAATTTCTTCTCCCCAAATTCTCGCTAGTGGTTACAAAGGAGGGGCTTATATAGACCACCAATACATGAAAATACCAAAAGCCTAACAATTTGGCTAAATTCTATGACAAGAGAGTAATACACCAAATTTAAAGTCGGTTGGCATTAAATACAAAACACGACGAGGCAGTTGAATTTCGCTAGGATTCAAGAATTTTCGCTAGTAGCTAAATCACCATGCATAGCTTAAAATAGAAAATTTCGCAAAGCTCAAGTACCCTCGCTTAGCTAAATAAATTTAGCTTATTTAAATTTTCAGTGGGCTAAATCATGAAATCTCTCGCTTAGAACAAGCACTAGCGAAAATTCGGGGTCTGGGCGAAATTATACTTCATAAGATTATAAATTTTCGCTAAGGTTATGAATTTTCATCCAGAAATTTTCAATCTTAACGAAATTCCCGATTTAATGATCTTCACTCGCATTGCTTCCTCGTCCTCTACATCGCATCAATTTTTCTTCACTTGCCTTCGCTTTTCATTGATTCTTGGTCGGTTGATGGTATTCACACTTGAGTTCAAACTTCATGATTCATCATACATCCCCATATTGAACTTCTAAAGTGCGTAATAACCCGCAAAATGTACCAAAAATACTCTCTAAATGGCATAAGTGCTACTAAGAAGACTTGAACACTTCAATTGGTATAAATGACATGATTAATGCGCAAAAAGCACTCAAAACCTATCTAATATAGGGTTCAAAATAGCACTTTTTGGGCATTAATCACTTACTAGGCAAATACGACACCCCCTAAGAGACGCAACAGGCCCGAAAAGACCAAAACCCTGTTACCCGAGAAGAGCAACATCTCGACCCTTGTCGAGAAGCGGATAGAGAAGGAGAAACTAGCCACAACAGGGAGCATGATCCTTACCAACCTCCCAGAGAGGATCACAATAAGGAGAGGTCGTGGGAGCAAAGGTTCAGGGACATCCAACAAGAAATCCCACTAAGGTAGCGCTAGATAGTATCGAGCCCAGCCTCCATGGACTCCCCGGTGCAACAAACCCGAATCTCCATTCATCGTCAGCCAGGTGTCGATTTCCTTTCGCAAAGTTCAAAATGCAGCAGACGAGGCGTCTGAATGAACAAAGATCCCATGCACCACCTTAATATGTACAAAATCGATGGAACTACACGGAGATCGTGACCCCGCATTTACAGCCTTCATTATCATACTAAAGGGCCCAAAGATCGGGCCCGGGGTTTAACAAACTCCCACCATCTTCCATCTAATCGTTCACAGAACTTTCCATCGCATTTATCTCCCACTTTATCGGAGCACGGACGTACAGGAAGCCGAGTTATTACCTTGACCATAAAACAGAGCTCTCAAGAAAGCCTGAGGTCATATGTTCAAAAGTTTAAAACGGAGTCGCTAAAGGTGGATATTCTCGACGAGAAGTTCGCCGTTACTGCTTTCATTGCAGGGCTGGGGGTGCAGTTGAAAGACCTAATGTTCTCTATCTCAAAGAACCTCAGTAGCATAACATGTCCTACCAAACAGAGATGTATATCAACTGTGGAATTAAGCCCTCCCGTTTGCTAAAGAAGCTCTTTTACTCAAAAGGAAAAGAGGGCGACAAAAAAAGAGAACGAAGCCCCAAGAGACAGGCAGACAGGGACAGATCCCCAAGGAGGAGCAAAGAAAACAGAGAGCGGTCCCCGATAAGACGCAGGACGGCAGACCACTCAAATGAGTCGCAACAAAGGATATTCACCTCGCCAGCACACCCCTTTCGACAAATTTTTGTCGTAGGGCCCTACTGCGCGGTGCAACATGAAAGGTTTCTGAGGTGGTCATCCTAGATGAAGTCAGACCCCGCTTAGAAGAGACTTACATTAAAATATTGTGAGTTCCACAAGGATCATGGACACCAAACAGAAGACTGCATCCAGCTAAAAAAGGAGATTGGATACTTGATCCGACGTGGACATCTCAACATACGTATTCGAAGGGCAGAGCGAGTCTGAATACCACCACCTCGCCAGCCAACCCCATTTCAACATCAACCCGCCTAAAGAAATCCATGCAATTCTGAGGGTTTGCGAGGCGAGAAATCTCGCCTTAGCTAGAAAGCCTCTACTTCAGACAAAGACGATCGGGAACTGAAGACAAACAAAAAGATCCAAGCTTCCTTCATTGATACTACCATAACCTTTTAGACTTCGACATGGAAGGCTTCCAACATCCCCATGACGACCCGCGTGATAAAAACCATAGTAGCTAATAAAACGATCCACAGGGTCCTCGTCGACAATGGAAGCTCGGCCAATATCATTTTCGCACGCCAACAAACGGGTATCGAAGCGGAGAAACTGAGCTACCAACGCCTCACGTGGGTTCTCGGGGAAAGAGTAACGCCTCGGGATCGCACGCTTAGTGCTCACTGAGACCCCATGCCAGCTACAAACAATCCGTGAGATTCTCATAGTGTATCGACGGCCTATAACATGTTACCTGCAGGCCCTCTCTCAATGCCATAAGGGCTGCCTCCACTTATCACATATATTCAAATTTCCAACAAGAATGGAGTAGGAATGGTCCAAGGAAACCAAGGCATACCAGTGGAATGTTACTCAAGATCAATGAAGCAAAAAACACTGGCCGACAACATCTATACTTTAACTCAACATTTACAGTAACCACCGACCGCGCCCTTGAAGAATTAAGAGCTCAGACAACTCCTGATCACCGTAACACCCGTCACATAGGGTCTAAGTTAGCGTACATCGAAGCCCCTCTCATCCGCTTGGGAGCAAAGATGGAGGTATTCGCTCGGAAACGTGAAGACATGGGTGGGTCTACCCTACAGTTGATCACCCACAAAAGAATGGGCCAATCCCTCCTTTAAGCCTGGCCACAAAAGAGAAGGAGTTTTACCCTGCAGCCACGTATACGATTAATGAAGAGTTCATAAGTCTTCTAAGTAAAGGCAATCGTGAGAAGTAGAGTACCCTGAATGGTCACAATCGTTGTTCTTGTCAAAAATCAAACTAAGCAAGTGGTGACTTTGCATCGATTTCATTGCACATCAATGTGGCCCGCCTAAAGGATAGCTTCCCTACCTCGCATTGGATCTCATAGTAGATGTGCTACGACCAATATGAACTCTCGCCTACGGATGCCTTCTCGTTAAACTAGATTAGTATAATCCCAAATGATTGAGAAGACTCCATTTGTCACCGGTCGTGAACCCACTATTATCGAGTAATGCCCTTCGGGCTAAAGAATGCAGGAGCCACCTACCAAAGGCTGGTGAATAGGATGTTCCAGAAACAAATTAGGACATTTAGGGAGGCATATATAGACAACATGCTAGTAAAATTGATAAAAGCTAAGCTCCACATATCCCATTTAGCCGAGGCGTTCCAGGTCCTGAAAAGCTACAATATGAAGCTAAACCAAGCCAAATGCGCTTGTGAGTTTCGCCGGAAGTTCTAGTTTTATACCAACAATCAAGGAATAAAGGAAAACCCATAAGATAAAGGTCCTCGTTAATATGCCGCTCCACAAACATTAAAGACATTCAACACCCGACAGGAGACAGCTACGCGAGCCGCTTCAGATCTAAGGGGCCACGATGAATGTCGCCTTATTCTTTCGTGTCTAAAATGCCTTCTGGGCACCACATTGCCGTGGAGGCTGCCCACGGCGCCAAAACCTACCTGAAGCCCCCCAATCCGTAAGCCCTTCCAGGAGAACCGGTCACTCTACATGGTCATTTAGACTTTGCACCCAAGGCCGCCCGGTAAGAGAATCCAGACAAGGTGCGCAACTAGTCTACTTCACCGAGCCTGGAGGGGAGTAGAAGAGAGGTAATCCAGAAAAACCCGACCTTACTTCCAAGCTCATACCGTCAAAGTCCCAACCGAATATTCACATAGCTAACACGCATAAACCGTAAACCTCTGGAAGCCGATGAAGGGCTATAGAGTCAGTGAATTCCGACATCAAAAATAAACTCGAGTACAACGGTAAAAGGGCAGATCTGGGAAGATTTCATCATAGAATTCACTCCAGCACAGTCTACTGGAGGCTACCTAACTGGCACCTAACCTCCCCATCTGAAAATTATCCGTCGACTCCGGCCGCCAGCCTACAGCTGCAGGCTGATCCCACCTCCTCCAGACGATAGATACCTGAATACGCCCCAAGACTCGGCCTCAAGCCCAAAACCAGTCGAATACAGGGCCGTCATACCGATTCCAACCTCGCCCACTTCATAGAAGTAGATCAACTGGAGGTGAGCAGCGACTCCCAACTGGTGGTAAAACAGATAGAAGACTCCTACGAGGCCAGAGGTGAGAAGATGATCTTATATCTCAAAAAGGTACGAGAGCTCCTTAAGAAGTTCATACGAGTTTAGGTTAAACATGTACCAAGATCAGAGAATTCTCGAGCTGATGCCATGGCAAAATTGGCGACAACCTCACAAGAAGACCCGGTAGATCATACCCATCGAGCACCTTCCGTGAACCCCGCAGCGCCGACAATGGAGAAGTCTCTCTGTGGATGTCCGAACCGGCCGGATGGACCCCATATGGGATTACTTGGTAGATGGTAAATTGCCAAGCGACCCAAAGGAGGCGTCCAAACTCAGAGCGAGGTCGGCAAGATTCACCGTTTCATCGAGAGGAACCTCTTTATAAACGCAGGCTTCACACCCATTCTAAGGCGTAGGAAAGGAAGACGCCAACTACATACTAAGGGAAGCACACGAGGGCATATGTGGCAACCACATCGAAGCTCGAACCTTGGCAGGGAAAACACTAAGGCAAGGGTACTATTGGCCCACAATGCTCAAAGATGCTACAACTGGGTTAGAAATGCAAATTCATCAGAGCATGCCAAGATATCTCATTCCTTATCCAGCCGCCACCATAAGCCCCCGACCTTTCAATAATCTGGGCTAGGACATATCGACCTCTACCCATCGGAAGCGGCCCAATGCAAATTTATCATTGTGGCCAGGACTATTTTTACCAAATAGGCCGGTTTTAACCCTTACCAACAATCACAGTAACGTATAGTACGCAACTTCTCGTTCAAGGCTCTATAATATGCCGGTTTGGAATCCCGAGGTCCCTCGTGCCTGATAATGGGAAACAATTCAAAAATCCTAAGTGTAGGGATTTCTAAGCTGAGCTCGGAATCAAGAACTACTATTAGTCTGACTCATCATGGAGTCCGATGAATGACGAGAGGAGTCATATAAGGACTCTAAAGGTATGCTGAAAACCAAGTTGGAAGACTAAAGGAAAATGGGTAGAGTACCTCCAGGAGTATTATGGGCGTCTCAACCATATGATTAAGCGACTCGGGAAACCCGTTCCTGCGGCCTTTAGCCCCAGGCGATAGACTAGTCGAGGAGTCGGACTAAAATCTACAAGGATTGAAATAGCGAAGACATCGGGTACAAAGAGGATGTCCTTCGCCTAAACACGGATCTCTGAAGAAAAACATGAGCAAGTCTGAGGCGTATGGAAGGTATCACGGGAAGACAACGAGGTATTATGACCGAAGGGTCAAGCCTAGGAGTTACAAGCCCGGGTGACCTAGTTAAAAAAAACACGCACTTGATAGGAAGGACCACTTTTATGGGAAGTTGGGACCTAATTATAGGAAGGGCCCTACATCGTATCTCGCATAATCAGGCCTGGAAACTATGAGCTCCCCCTCAATGGCGCCCAGAAAGGAAAAACCACGCCCCATTCATGGAACCACGGAGTGAACATCTCAAAGCGGTTTTACCTGATGCAGACCAGAGCAAGTACGTAATAAAGATCACCATCTGATTTGAATAACACTCTTATTTCCATTTTTAAGTTTTTAATGTTATGAGTGGACCCAGACAATAGAGATTCTGATGATAAAGCCCAGGGAGCCACATTTCGAAGGAAGCAGGTGGAAAAGCACGTAATTCACAAAGATTGTTCTTTATTTCAAAGGAACTACAATTGAATACAAAATTTCATTACATAGAAGTTACAACCACCTCAGAGAATTACAAAATCACCCTTTGCATCTCAAAAATTACAGTTAAGCGAAAATCGTTCTTCACATCGGCCTCTGACTGTCATGAGCAAAAAAACCAATCACAAGAAAGAAAAATAGAAGAAGAGAGAGGAAGAGAAGGAAAAAGAGAGGGTGCGAAAGAGAAGGGGAGAGGGAGAGAGAGGAAGAGAAGGAAAATGAGAAAGGGAAAGAAGAAAAAAATAAAATGGAGAAAGTGATACTAAATTTTTTTTTCAAATTACCTTTGCCTAGAATACGTTCCACAACCTGAGTTCCATCATTGGACATAGCTAGGGAACAACCTCTTTCAAAGGAGGAACTGAGAAGAACAAAACTCCTGACGATGGAGCCAAAGCACCAAGCGTCGGCTCACGATGATCACGGATAGACCTTTACTTTGATGGCCCGAATCTGACACTTCATCATGCGTGGACTTCGATTATGCAAAGAAAGGATGAAGTTAAACGCTAGCACCATCCACGGAGGGACGCTATTGTTATAAGGGAGCCGAAGCTTGGAAAATCCGCAATCGTTCAATTCTCCGAAATCCACGGCTTAAAGCCACATGAGCCTTTCCAAGGGAAGGAAGAAGAAAGGGTCTCAACCCCTCGAAGCCTAGTAGCTCAGCCTACACAGCTCAACAGCGCAGGAGGGTCTTAGCGCCAAGTAGCTCAGTTTGCAGAGCTTAATAGCTCAAGAAGGCCAAGTAGCCACGGAGCCAGGTAGCTCAGTTTAGTGAAACATAGCGCTAAGGAAGGCCAAGTAGCCCGCGGGCCATGAAGCTGATTTGTGAAACATAGCGCTCGAGAGGCCGATAGCCATGGAGCCGGCTGCCCGAGGAAGCCAAGTAGCGAGGAGCCGTATGGCTTCCGAGCTGAAAGTAGCTCATTTTTGCGAGCATAGGCGCTGAGGAAGGCCAAGTAGCCACGGGCCATGTAGCTGAGGGACCCGGTAGCTCGGTTGCAAGCATAGCGCCGAAGACAGTAGCCACGGAACCATGGCTCGAGGCTGGTAGCTCGGTTGCGAGCATAAGCTGCCGAGAAGGCGAGTAGCCACGGGCCATGTGGCTCGGGAGCCCAGTGGCTTCCGGTTCTTGAGCATAGCGCTCAAGGAAGGAGCCCAGTAGCCATGGTGCATGTAACCAGAGCCCCGGTGGCTGGATTTGCTGAGCTGCGGCTCAAAGAGAAGGCAGTAGCCCGCGGATCTATGCATTTCGGGGGCCCGGTGGCTCGGTTGCGAGCATAACAGCTCAAGGAAGGCCAAGTAGCCACGGAGCCATGTAACAGGAGCCTAGTAGCTCAGTTTACGGAGCATAACAACTCAAGAAGTCCAAGTATCCACGAAGCCATGTAGCTCAGGAGCCTAGTAGCTTAGTTAGCGGAGCATAACAGCTCAGGAAGTCCAAGTAGCCGAGAAGCCCGGTGCTTCCGGTTGCGAGCATAGCTCTCGAGAGGCCAAGTAGCCACGAAGCCATGAAGCTCAATTTGTAGAGCATAACTGCTCAAGGAAGGCCAAGTAGCCACGAAGCCATGTAGCTCAGGAGCCTAGTAGCTTAGTTTGCAAAGCATAATAGCTCGAGGCCTGGCGTCCCATGAAGCCATGTGTAACCCAAGGCCAATAGCTGGTTGCGGAGCATAACGAGTTCGGAAAATTGAAATAGCCCGCAGGCCCGGTAGCTTGGTTCTCGAGCATATGGCTCAAGGAATGCCAAGTAGCCACGGGGCCATGAAGCCGATTTGCGGGCATAATTTAACCGAGGAGGCGAGAAGCCACGGGCCATGGCTCGGGGCCCGATGCTTCGGTTCTTTGAGCATAACGGCTCAAGAGGCTAGAGTAGCCACGGATCCATGTATCAACTAGGAGCTGATAGCTCGGTTGCGAGCATAAGCTCGGGAAGCCAAGTAGCCATGGAACGTGTAGCTCGGGGAGCCGGTGGCTCGGTTCGCGAGGAGCATAACGAGCTCGAGGAAGGCCAAGTAGCCGGCATGGGCCATGTAGCCCAGTAGCTCAGTTTGTAGAGCATAACAACTCAGGAAGGCCAAGTAGCCATAGAGCCATGTAGCCAATAGCTCGGTTTGTAGAGCATGGCCGGCTGAGGAAGGCCCAGTATGCAGACCATGAAGCTCGATTTGCGAGCCTGCTTGGCTCAAGGAAGGCCCGAGTAGCCACGGAGCCATGAAGCTCAATTTGTAGAGCATAACCGCTGAGGAAGGCGAGTAGTCAGTATGTAGCTCAGAGCCAGCTTGACTCAGTTGCGGAGCATAGCGCTCGAGGCGAAGTAATACCAGGCTGATAGCTCGGTTGCGACTCGATAGCCTGGGGAGGGTCTTAGCACCCTTGAGCGTGCTTCCGGCCTGAGCTCATGACATGAGGTCTTGCGCCTTGGAGCCCGTGCTTCGGCCGCATATGGTCAACCTTTCGGGTCTTAGCGCCTAGAGTCCGATGCTTAGTTGAAGGGAGGATCTTAGCGCCCAGGAGCCTAATAGCTCAGATTGCGGAACATAACTACTTTAGGAAGACCTTGTGGCTTAAGAACCAAGCAGCTCAAATCGACGAAATAGGAAAAGGAGCGAAGGAATTAATCGATGAATCTTGGTATATCAACAAATAGTCAAAATCAGAAGCAATACAAAAACCCAGGTTCCGTGCCAAGATACACTAAAAAAAAAAGAAAAGAGAGGCCTAAGCGACGTCTTGCGATAAATGGTGAGCGGTGCAAAGTAGAAGGGCACATGTCACACACCAGCCCTACTAGCGGCGGGTGTGGCCACCCATAGAATTCCCCAACCGTTACTTTAGCGACTAGGGAATCGTGTGAAGTAAGCTAGTGTTAACTAGCGAACCAGTATAAAAATTTTCTTTTCTAAACTTTGTGATTTTATAAAATTTTGGCAGCATAACATTGTGCGTACGGGACATCAGTACTGTGCTATACAATTTACACTTTTCAAATATAGCAGCAGCACCACTATCTCAAGAGCCCTCGGGCTCATCACATTTCTACTTACACTATGTACACATACATATACTTCCACTATACAAATTCAAAGTATTTCCTTACAAAAGATTATTAATACAACATTGATACAAAGTCAAAGAGAATCTAATATGCTCCGGCGTCAGGCGTGCACATGCACGGAAAATAGTTTAAAACAACAAAATAATAGAGCTAAACGAGCTCAGTAGTGTATCTTTTATAAAATGTTTTGCTTTTTGAAAAATATCTCAAAGTTGTAAAACTCTCTTTGAGGACATTTTACCAAACCTTGCTTGCGCTTTGCTTTGCTTTAAAAGTTTCTAAAACTTTTCATACTTCTCTTATAACATACTTACTTTACCTTGCTTTGCTTTAAAAGTTCACAAAACTTTTCATCTTCTTGCTTGCCTTTAAGCAGTTTATAAAACTTTTCATAAATCTTGCTTTAAAAGTTTACTCCCTCTTGACTTTTTATAAACCTGAGGAGCCTAGGCTCGACGGCTTGCTTTAAAATAGAAGCACGGGAGCCTTCGAGCTCGACCTAACTAGCTTTAAAAGTTTATACAAAAACTTTTTCGCCAAACCGCAGACCTTGGCTCAGCAACTACTAAAATAAACACGAATTTGGGCTCAGCGGAGTACACGATCAGTTGATTTCAAAGCTGTATAAAACATGCTTATAAAATTATCAACCCTTTGGAGGCCTTTCACCTTCTTCTTTCTAGTGAACCACGGGAACCTGGAAACCCCATTGTCTCCGGATTATGTTTGGACTGGAGTCCGCATCACTTAGGTGGAAGAGCCTTGGCTCGATTCCTAGATAAATATGGTACCTTGGCTCACCATAAATCTGGCAGCGCGCTAACCCTATATACTCGATCGTTCCGCAGTCTCCTTTAAATGCCATGATGCATGAACTAAGTTTGGCGACCAGGCAAATCTAAAATGCATGAAATGATGTCCTAACACCACCGTGCACGTAAGGAATACCTCTGACTGGTATGCTTGCTTAAACTAGGGATTTTCGTTAGGCCTGTTTTATATAAAATATACTTTTTGTTTGCTTGCTCTTTGAAATATGATTTTACAACTCAAAACCATTGCTTGCTTGCTTTTTAAAAGTATGGTTGAATACATCAAAACCATTACTTGTTTGCTTTTCACGTATCTTTTAAATCAAAACCATTGTTTGCTTAAAAACTCATTGCTTACTTGCTAAACTTATTGCTTGCTTTAAAATATGGTTTACAATCAAAACCATTAAATACCAGTGTAAAACAGTTTATAATAATACACTAGTATTTGAAAAATAGGTTTAGAACACTCACCTTTCTTTTACAATAATTGAGCACGACTCTAAAATTTCTCCTGCCTTCGCTTTTACCCTACACATTCGATGTATTAGACCACACACGTTAGCACAACCAAGCAATTTGTTTGCCAGATTGCTACAAATTAAAATTTTCAGAAAATATGGGCCCCGAATGCCATTCCACGAGGCATATGGCTAGATTCTAGACTCAAGGGACTTTCCATAGAGTCTAAAAGCACTAAAACATTTACGAAAGAATTATGTCACCGGGTATTGAATGAATACGAAATTTTAACTTGACTGTTAGCTTGATTCGAAATTTAACTGAGTTGTCAGAAAATAGTCAAAGGTCCTTAAAATTCTTAAACTCAATCTAAAATTTAATTTGAAATTTATGACCTCTCACGAGCTCTAAGAAAATTTCAAATAATTACATAGCCTTTAGGCTCAAAATAACACAAGTAGGAAAATTTCCTATCTCTTGAAGTTTAATGAAAGCTAAAGATATTGGTATCTCTGCTTGTGGGTCTCGTCGCGTGATCTGGCTTTGTCTTACGCTCTGAAAAAAAAAATTTATGGTCCGATTTTCGTAAATTTGAGAAAGAAATAAAGAGAAGAAAAAAAAATTCTCTCCCTCTCTTGTGCAGTCCTCTGTCCGTATGTCTCATTCCTTTTGATTTTATCTTTTTTTTTATATAAATTTAATTACTATTATTATTATTATTTAGATACATAACTTATATTGCCTCATTCGGGTCCGTTTCTGTCCCGAAAAATTTATTTATTTTCAGTTCAATTATTTTAAATGAACTTTAACTCAAGTCATTTTCTGACTTCCGAGATTTTCGTAAAATCTAAGTCCACTAAGTCACTAACGATTTATCTTGAGAAATTCATAAAATATTATGGTGTCTCATAATTCGACGAAACTTTTCTAGGTCACTAGATTTGTGACAGGTGCTGGCGCAGTCGCGTTTGTCATCCGAGATCTAGAGAATTTTCTAGGCTTCCCTGAACTATTATGGCAATTTATTATTATTATTATCCTTTTGAATTCCATAATTTGTACTTTCACCCCTCCACTTTCCTTAATTGCAAAAGTGACACAATCCTTTGAAAACTTTATAATTTCATCCTTAAAAACAACTTTCAAAAATACTCCTATGGAACGCAAGTAATTAAGGAAGCCCTTGGTGCACATATGCGACCCACTATGATTACCATGCAGTACCCTCTTGGGATGGGGCGTTCTGAGGCTAGCCCCGAGGAGGCAGATAATCGCCGACGAGGGAGCCGCAATCGGGGCCCTGAAAACACCTCGCGCTCACCTTGGCTTTCGGCCTCGGAAGACGGATCCAGTCAATAGCCTCCTCATGTGAGCTTTGGATGTTGAACTCCGGGTATGGGAAAGGCTTAGGGCTTAGATGTTGAAAGGCAAGCCACACAAGCCCATTAGGTACATGCCTCTTCTTGCTAAGCTACTGCTATCAACCGCCCCTAGCCGGCTAGCCAGAGCCTCCTGCCTCGCAAGGTCCATCCAAAGCTTGCCGAGCTCCTTTGTCAGGCACTCCACAGAGTTACCCGTCTCTAGAGCCTCTTGGCGAGCCTACTTTCAGTTGCCATCTTAGCCTGGTCACCGCCGGCGACTGCAGCCTCTGACTTCTCTGCGGCGGTACGCGGCTCGTCTTGGCGACCTTCGGCGTTCTTCGGCCTCCTTTCTTTATCCTCGGCTTGACCCCTCGCCACTTAGAAGAGTGCTTGGTCGGACACATTGCTTCCGCGAGTTCCTCGGTCAGTTCCTTGTTGAGCTTGAAGGCCTTTAGCCCTCTCGGAGGTCGAGCAACCTTAGCCTTGTAAGACTTTGCATGCAGGAAGCCCTCGGTAAAAGTGGCCCTCTTGCGAAGCACTTTGCATAGGTAGCCACCTTGAAAAAAAAAGCGAAGATTCAGCTACTTAGAGGCGAAGCAAATAAGAAAAGATCAGCCAAAACACTTGGACGTATAGAAGGTGGTTCCATGACGGAAGAGCGAGCCTCATACGGCCAGGCCAGGCCTCCGCCCTAAGGTCGGGTTTGTGCGGAATGGAGGAAAGCTATTGTGTGAAGCTTCGCATATGAGAAAGGAAGTCCTCATCCCTTGTAGTGTGACGTCAGCAGTTCCCCATCGCCTTATGCGACATTGCCAGATGGGAGCGCGCCCAGCGACGTGGGACTCAGAGCAGAAATAGGAGAACCTCGGGGGCTGTGCCTCCACCCAAGATCTCTGGCCAGGGGCGGTAGGACGAAGGCGAGAGAGGGCCCCACCTTTAAGTGCTACCTTGGGAGGCAACCCTTTAGAGCTTTCAGAGGTTTTTACGCTCCTCTTCTTCTTTGTGTGCCTCCAATGACCCGGGATCGAAGCTCTCCCAGTGAGAGGAAACCGCATTAAGGGCTAAACGGAAGGTGAGGAAGATTTAGGAGACCGGGAGGCTATGAAGCGGAGAGGAAGAATCTCGAGAAAATGAGCCAGGAGGCCTGCTTTGAGCGATCCAAGAATATCAGGCTTTGATGAGCTCGGAATAGCGCGGGGCACACTTCACTAACCCCAGCTTCACCTCCTCGTCCTCGGGATAAGGCCAGGGCCGAGCACCTAAAGGCCGTGCGGTAAGCGATGTAAAATATCCCTCGACCTCTAAAGCCAAAATGAACCAAAGCGAAGGAGGCTCGCGTGGGTTTCTCGGGGGTAGTCGGATGGCGGGAGCATGAGTGTGTCCTCCTCGATCAAAGGGTTCTCCCGATGATGGCCCTTAACAAGACCAATTTTCGGGGCATTAGAAGATGGAAGGTCGAGATAATCAACTTGTGTTGGGCTTGGAGATACAAAGAGGCCTTCGGTGGCCTCCATACACACTAAAAGTATAAAAGGCCAGGGCAATCTTTGGGAATACCGGGGCCTTTATCCCTAAAAACGACTAACAACCCCACAAGAACACCCAGAAGTTGGGGGAAAGATGAGAGGGGCAAACATTGAAATGTTGTAGAACCCTTTTTATAAAAGGGTGCAAGGGGAAGCGGAGGCCGTTCTCGAATGCCACCTCAAAAAAGCACACCATCTTAGACACTTGAACAACGTGCCGTGTTCAATGCGTCAAACACCAAACACGGACCCCAAATGGGGGCCATATCGACGACAAAAGATCTCACCGTATAAGGGTTCGACCCGATTGGGGCCCACGGCCTTAGCGTTCTGTATGGTAGCCCTCAAATATTTAGAGCCGCTAGGATACTGAATTTCGTTAATTTTACCCTTGTCCTTAACCAAGGGAGAAGGAGGCTCCCCCGAAGCAACTCGATGAACCACCACAGCCAAAGTCATTCCACCAGTTCGACTGAGCTAGGCGCCTCTGCCCAATTACTCCACATCTTGTAGCGGAGGAGCTGACGAACCCCCGTAGGAGGTATGTAGGTTTAAATGGGAAGAAAGAAGTCGAAATCACGGAGCCCAGCTAAGTGCGCCCTCGTGAACCTCGCAAGACTACGGAAACCAAAAGACAAAGGAGAAGAAAAGACATGCAGGCTGAAACAAGGCAGAGGGACACCCGGCTCCAGAGAAGCGAGGATACCAAAAGCAATCCACGAACACTAATTGAGATGAGATTTAGAAAAAATGAAGCACAAACTTGCGAGAGGCAAAAGCCGAGAACAAGGAACAAAGTGCAGCGTGCGGGGCGATTTTAAGGAGCTAAGACCCTGTTGAAATAAACCTGGCTCGAGAAGCCATCATATCATAGAGCGTGGGACGGTGGCAAATACCCCAATCAAACCCTTCTGAGTAGCCACATGGGTATCACACGATCCCGAAGCGTGCTGACGCGCCTACGCCCTGGCCAATAGTGTGGCGAAAGTGGGAGAAGCCGGTGATAGGGTTTGAAATAGCCGTAGCGTGAGCTAAGATGCAAAAGCTAGAAGCATCAAAAGTAAAAACGGACCCGGTA
The DNA here is from genome assembly GCA_016808115.1 of Tetrastigma voinierianum. Classification (NCBI taxonomy): domain Eukaryota; kingdom Viridiplantae; phylum Streptophyta; class Magnoliopsida; order Vitales; family Vitaceae; genus Tetrastigma; species Tetrastigma voinierianum. The sequence continues at coordinate 34,523 of JAEQBH010002886.1, forward strand.
CTATGCTGTGTTATGACCCGCTAATGAACATCACCAAATCTTTGGCCCGAAATGATGGGTTAACTCCACGCTAAAAGGCGGTAGCCCGATGAATCGTATTAGAGGAAAACACGATCTCCACGTCGGAAAGTAGGATATTCCCAATTATTGCCCATCAATTATCCGCCCATTAATCCAATTTCACGATAAGGAAAGAAAATCTCTGATCCGGTGGGAGAATATACGTATCTTCTTCTAACAAGGGAAAGATACTATTGATTAATCATCATCGACTAGGAAAGTTATCATGATCACCATTATAAGTACAGGCCCACCCCGTGATTGAAGGTACGCAGACATATGCACAAAACTTGATTCCCTAAGCAGTTGATATTATTTTCCATAGGAAAGAACTGACTTAGGCATCAGAGAGGCAATAGGCGAGCCCCCGCCGATCCTTTTGTTCTTGTTTTGCGAGGAGGCCCAGCGTGTAGAATCGGACCGTGACCTAAATCGGCATACTCGAAGCCTAGTTCTAGTTGAAAAAGCATCATTAACCCCGAATGTAGGAAAGCTTTTCCCATTCGGAAATATGTATCTTCACAAGTTGTGACCAAACATCCTAGTTTGATTCAGTCAATAAAATCCTTGGATTAAAAACACTTTAGTTGAAGAAATAATATTTTTCCGCACAATGTGATGTTGAGGAAAGCGACGTCTTTGGATATTAGGGTCCACGAGCTTGAAGTAGTACAGTGATAATACTATGTGTATCTGAGTGACATCGGAAATGGTTGATACCTTGAAGGGAAAAAAACAAGTGGGAACACGTGGAGTTCCTTGTCGGAATTCTTGCAAGAAGTGTATTTTCAAAGTGGTAGGAAGTGGTGTTCTTCTAGAATGGTGGTAGCCTTCAAAGTTATTGAGAAAAAATCCCCCAAAATTTCTTATTTTCTTCTTCAAAAAGATTTGAAAAGAGAAGGAACAAGACCCACATGCACATGCTTTGTCTTTGATGCGGACACAAAAGGCTTTCACCTTCAGATAGTTGAGAGACTAAAAAAGTAGTTTTGAGATGTCTTTGATACCATGCTCAAATTGGTGAGACTGTAATATTTTTTTTATTGATATTTTCTCTAAGAATATACAATCAAAATTTATAGGGAATGACTTTCAATTTCCTTCTCCTTCATATTACAATCAAACTAAGAAATGAAAGAAATAAAAAAAATCACAAAGTATATGCAAAGGATCAAGTTTTGAAAAACTTTCCAAAAGCTCGACATTAGCTGTGACTGCATGGCTAACAACTTAAGCTTGTCTATAAATTGATTTGAACGATCATCAAATCTTTGTTAACCCCGATTAGGTTCTTGACATTAGTAGGGTTCGGAAACTTGGCCCATCCTAATATGACTCGGTTGAGTTGTATCCCCCTCAAATGAGGTCGTATCGAGTCTGATGCATGATACCATATGTTGACGAACTCAGTGATGAATTAGTAAAAATTGGATAACTTGGCGAAGTTAACTCATTAAACTTGATTAAAAAATGTGAATCAATGTGATTTCGCAAGAAAGTGAGTCTTCTTGCATTCACGGAAAAATATCAATTTTTCTAAGAAAAAGTCCTCTCTAAGAAAAAAAACTTACATTAATATTGGAATATGAGTTAAGGACCTTCATTGAGGTGGAAGGGAACTAGTGGTACGGCGATCGGTGGAGTGGGATGGTGCGATCGACAGCTGAGTCATTGGTCGAGCAATGACTCGATGATCTCCTGATGGTGCGGCGAGGTGTAGTGGGGCTAGTTGCGGTTGGATAGGAATGAAGTAAGGAAAAAGAGAGGAGAAGAAGATCGGCAAGGAAAGGGCCACAAGTCATAGGTTCCTAAAGATAATTAAAAAAGGAAATATGGAGAAAAGTTTCTTATATTTCATTTTATTAGAAAATATATAATTTTGAGTAGAATTTATATTTTTAAGATTATTTAATTTTAAATTAAAATTTTTGAAAATGTGATATAATAAAATAGTTTTATAATATTAATTTTTTTCTAACTCCTTTATTTTCCATTTCTTATAATTATCCTTTCTCTCGATATGAAATTAGTATCAAATATAATAAATTACAATAGTAGCATTTTGTAATTAAAATGGTGACTTAATGTTTTTATTGGGTGTCATCTTTCTGTTTGGATAGTAGTAATAATGAAAATCGTGTAGGCATTTTGTAAAGAATTTAATATTAATAACATTTGGCAAATACTTTTATAACTGTATAAATAATGTTATAAATAAGAAATTTTATTTTATTAATTTTTAACTTATTTTTATCATATTTATTTTTCTATAATTTACATGATATTTTTATAATATTTTTAACTTTCTAAGTATCTTATTTTATGCATCGGCTAATACACTGAGACGGATACGCATCAAGACTCTCCGAGCTGAGGACAAATACCATGACTTTGAACCATGACAATAAGTATACTACATATAATTATTGGTTGACTACTTAAGAACTTAATTTTTTTTTTATCAAATTGACAACCTAATATGCTATCAAGCCCTTGATCAATAAGGATTCATCACCAATTGGGCATGTTAGATGTTATAGAAAAAAATTGGTATCAAACTTTCTTCGTTGCTCATTGAATATGCACCTCTGCAGTGGTTTCATCAATGGGAATATGAGTGGTGATGGCATGGCAAGGAAATAAGTAGGAGGTTTTGCTTTTTCATGAGCAAAGTGTTAGTGTGAATTATATACCTTGTTCTAAGCATTCATTTCATACATTTATTGAGTTCTCATGCTAAATTCACACATATATAGCTCGATTAAGGCTAAATCCTATCCTTACCTTGATTTTGTAGAAAATGAAAGCTTAAAACAAATGAGGCAAGAAAGTAAAAATTAAAGAAGAAGTATTGTTAAAAATTGCTCATTTCGTGACATGAGATTACTTAAGTTGACTCACTCACTATCATGTCCCGACATGAGTCTCACACCATGTCGCAACATCAAAGATATTCGAGGACCTAAGATGAAGGTCCATTTCATTTTACCATGTGACATCAAAGTCAGAAAGAGATCAAGAGCGAGGATCACATTCTTTACCATATTTCGCGACATGGGCTCTAGTCATGTCGTGACATCATGCATTTGAAGACCAAAATTGGGGCAGTCTCTCTGTCATGTCGTGAAATGGTAGATTCTCATGTTGTGACATGAGAAGTATTCTTAGAGCAACCTCTCTATCATGTCGCGACATGGTAGATCTTCATGTCGCGACATGAGACAAATTCCTAGCATAAACATTCTATCATGTCGGGACATGAGAGATCTTCATGTCGTGACATGGCGTCGACGAAACAATCTTTCTACATTTGTTTTTAGCTCATTTCTTGGCCCATTTACCAAGACTATAAATAAGTGTTTTTTAGACAAGGATAAGGGTTGGATTTTGGTGAGAGAACACCCATTCTAAGGTTTCTAGCTAGAATAAACTTAGGGTTTTTTGAGTTTTTGTGTTTGATTTCTTATGGATTTGGAGCTAGTTTGAAGAATTTGCTCATAGAGGGTGTTTACAGCTTTGAACCGGTTGGAGAGCACTTCATTTATGATCGTTTTGTATCTCCAACCTTGTTCCTTTCTCATCTGTTTCTTTATTTTGGTTTGTAAATCATGATTTTGGATGATATGAGGGTTGTAATGAGGAACTAAAGCATCCTCTAGGGTTGGTTGCAAACATTAATGCTTGGTTTATATATTTTCTAGAATAGTTTTGTGAAAGTTTGTTTGTGTTGATGTTTGTTGATGCATTTTTGGAATTACTATGGTTTTATCTAATTGAAATGTGTTGGGATTTGTGTTTGAGACCTAGATTAGGAAAGTTTGACCTATGGCTTCCAGAGTGATAACTGGAACTTAACCCCGGGGCCTTGACTAAGTCTTCCAAATGTATTTCAATTGGTAAAGTGGCAGCCTAATCAAAGTTTAGGGAAATTAGCAATGGCTAGTATAAAGTGGATTTTATTAGGGTTAGCTTCAATTAAGCATTGTCTTGGATTTGTAAGGACTGGTGATCAAATCTGCGCCACCGGTTGGGTTCCTCCTATTATGGGGACCCTAGCATTGATCAATAGGATACCTAAGGAAATTTTCATAGAAAGGTATCGTACTTAATCTCCTAGAAGAAATTAGCAGTGAATGGGTGACATTTTTTGAGGGGTGAGGTGAGTCACGAGTGATAGCCTAAATATCAATCTCCATGAGCAAGCACAAGCATACATTCACATTATTTTCTCTTATTGAATATAAACCATAAGCATTAATCGAAGCAACCAACCCTATTTTATTACCTTGAGTTGTATTCTTCAAAGTCTTCTTTTCTTTGGAAATCTCCACATCGTTCAAATTCTCCTATTGTAGTATAGCTTTAGTGTAGTTTAGATTATAAATACTCTTAAAGGAAATAGTTAGCTTAAATAGTGAGAGGTTAGATTAGTTGAGGTACTTGGTCATTCAAGTACTACAGTCCATTCCCTGTGGGATCAATATCCGGACTCTCTAAGTACACTATATTACTTGTAGGCCTATATACTTGCGGATAAAAATGTTCACACACAAATAGTGCCTAACACAAAGCATTGATTGTCTTAGAAAAAGCAATTTATCTAACTCGGTTTTATGAGGCATGATTTTCCAGGGACGAGCTTCTTAGGATCTTCTATTATTTAACAAAAATTCATTATAACAACATAAGGCAACTTGATTCCTACTTAAGTAAAAAAGCCTCATAATGATGATTAATTATGTGTGGGAACAAAGTGTGCATGTCAAAGCACAACATCGGCAAGACCTTTTAGCTAAGGTATTTTCGTAACATCAACATTTTAGGGTTTATTTTTTATTACGGCATACTCTTTAATTATTCTCATATTCACTTAGCGAAGCTTCTCCTATGTAATAGTTTTTTTCTCCAAAAGGGTTTCATAAAATTTTTGGTGTTTTTCGGTGTTTTTAAGTATTTATTGTGTGTCATTGATTTGACATGACCTGATATGATAAGTATAAGTATGAGATTGTTGTCAAATACTTCTATTTTGATTTTTCGTAACTATTTTCCCTTTTAATATAGATAAAGAGTGTGATTCAACTATCGTGGAAAACCTGACTAATCACGCTCTATTGGCTTACCTATGTCTATACGATTCTTAGGGGATTTACTGCTTTGATGTTATCTTGTATTTGAGAATATAGTTGTTAGTTCTAAAAATAAGGAATGAAATGTGGATAACTTGTATTTGAAATACAATTTGTATTGTCATAGAAATTAGGAACATATCAGGTCTCTATAGTTGTAACTTCTTTTAAAAATATTTCCTACGTCTAACTATGTACAACCTATATAATTTATATTTGATTATCGACTTGACAACTAAGAAATACTTTAACGTTCTAAATCATTTGTGTGAAATGGCTTCTTTTATAAAGAGTTAAGAGATATTATACCTTGAAATCCTCACAATGATAACAATATCATTAACATATATAATGATTGAGTCATTCTTCTGCATGCCATCCTCAAGTACATCCTTAATATACCAAACGAGAATAGGAACTCTATTTAGTCATCTGGAAAATATTTCGGAAGACAACAAACCTTCCTTATTTCCCCTTGAGCAACAAACCTCGGAGGTTGCTCCATGTAAGCTTTCACGAAAGATCATGACATTTTGATATCATGCTTTAATGTAAGTCGATCATGAAATGATAGAGGGAGATTAACCGGATGGGTGATGCAGTAGCTACATCAGAAAATGTATCACAATAATTAGCTCCATAAGTCCGAGCATAACTCTTAGCAATAAGAGGGGTCTTCAATCTAGCAATAGGCCCATTAGGATTAAACTTCACTACAAACACCTAACGACAACCAATAGCTTTCTTTCAAGTAGGTAAAGGCACCAAGTCCCACGCATTTCATTGTCATCTAAAGCCCGTGATTTCATCCATCATAGCACTACGCCTAACTAAAGATAAGCTTCAAGGACAATGTTAGGGAAGAGAGATATAATCTAAGGATGCAATAAGAGGAAGATGAAAATTTGTTATAAGAAACAAAATGAAGAGATCGGGTAAGCACACTAACATTTTACCTTTTACGGAGAGTTAAATCATGATCATCATGGATTAGATTCGATGATAAAAAGCAATTGGTTTGACTCGAGATCGGAGGGTATTTAGCACCAAGACTAGAATCGGGTAATGTGAGGTTTACCAGGATAAGCTTGAGTAAGAGCTATTGAGGAACAAAATAAACCAATAAATCGCGCCATTTCCCACCCCTTGGAAAAAACTAGTAAACCGTAGGAAGAAAGGGATAATGGGGCATTCTTAAAGAATGTTACTTTAGTAGACACAAAGTATTGTTGAAGAGTGGGACAATATTATCGATACCCTTTTTGAACACGAGAGTAGCATAGAAAATACACTCTTTGATCACGAAAGACTGAGAATGGACATCCCAAACAAAAAACGTGCATCCAAAATACACTTCAAGGACTTCAAATCAAGTTTGAAGACTTAAGGACTCACATCCTAAACAAAGCACGTGCATCCAAAAACCTTGGGCTCAATAAGAAAAAATGGATTATTAGGAGAGAACTTAAGTGAAAAGGAGTAGCCTTATTTAGAATTGGATGAGGGCATCCTATTAATCAAGAAACATGTGGTGGAGATTGCAGCAGCCCAAAAGTGTTAGAAACATTCATCTGGAATAATATGGCTCGTGCAGTTTCAAGAAGATGTTAATTATTTCTCTCAACTACCCCATTCTAAGAGGGTGTATCAACACAAGATGTTTGATAAAGAATCCCATGTTGTAACATAAAAGATTGAAAAGGTTTTGAGAAATATTATGTGAGGTGTGCACTACTTTTGAGGTACTTTTAGGATAACATGACCGATGTAAATGCTAGAATGGACACCCTCGCATAATCTGGGTCTCAAGATGGCGTCAGGATAATGGATCATGGTGAGCAAATTACTTTAGCGCGTGTCCTACTTAAGGGCCTTCACAGGGCATGCAAGTGACGGTGGCGGCAATATCATCGACGAATTGTTTAACGATCATGACCATATAGAAAGAGCTTTATGGAGATCAATATATTGATTGGTTTGAGCTAAATGTGGTGGGGGTGATGGACTTAAAGTGAGTGTGTAAAAGTTGGTAAAAATGCAGACCGCGCACGCAAGTATACGCGTCGAGTTCACGCAGTGTAGTGGCTAGTCAAGCAATGCTCCTACGAAGAGAAGTTTATCAATACCTAATTTTAATGATCTGTATTAACATTTGGATATTAAAGTGGTCTCTAGAGAAGAATTATGGCTAAATTAATTGATTTAGAGAAAGCCTAATATTAAAATTCAATTTAAGGTAATGATGAGAAAACTAGGTTTTACCTTTCGCTACACAAATTCGATGGATTTTAACCTAGATAGTGCATTTATTTAATATTCCATATGATTTATGTTAGCGGGTCGGGATTGCAGCCTACAAGCCATTCTTCCTCGAGATATAGCCGCCATCTCACTAGTTAGGGGTGTATTGCACTTCCGTCACCCCCTTGACTCCGAGATGCATGAATGTGCAAACCCTAATGCTACGCTTTGAATGTGGGATATCTTTATTCACTGATTGACCAAGCGTTGTTTTACCCATGTCCCTACGAGTCATCATCTCTCGATATATCGTTCCGAATACTTAGAAATTACACTGGGCCAAAAAATAACATTTTGATTAAATTCAGGAGTAAACAACCAAGCAGACATTCATATCTGATATTAACTAAACTACGTAATTAAAGTATTAATCCATAACTGCGCTAGTTGACAAATCTCAGAGAGAAAACTTAGTTCATAGTGATTTTCATTACAGACTGAAAGATTTTCAGCATTAAACAAATTAAGGAAAAAAAATAAAGAAGGAGCCGCTGCCGCGATCTCCTAACTGCCTCCGCTGCTTCTCTCTATCCGTCTCCTTGTCTCAATCGCCTCTTATCCCCCCACTCTGCTTCCTCTTATACTGTAATCCCGCCCATCCATGGCCCATAAGAATAAGAACTCTTAAGGTCCCGCTTTCGAAAAGGAGACTCCCGCCATGCCCTGAAGCTCCTCTCGTCGTGGCGCACTCTCGAGGCTATCATCGCATCCGCCTTTGTGCCCGCTTGCAAAAGATAGGCCTCCACATCAAAGCAGCTATGCCACAGCTATGGAGTGCCTCACACGATACCTGGCTCCATCATTGCGTTTTCTTGTTTTCTTTCGCTTTCGATTCTTTCATGCTTTTGTTTAGCTTCCTTTTTATCCTAATATCGATACATGTCCTATAAAACATTATAATAAGGGAGTAGCTTAATATTAGTGAATATGAATGTGAATCATGCAAGTTGAGCTATAAAAACACATAGAAATTGTACAGGAATGCATGCATGATTCACTCCGATCAACACCCCCAAACATATCTTCTTGCTTGTCCCCAAGCAAGAATAGACTCTAGCCAAGGCCTACAAGAATAAAGCGTGACTAACACTAACGATATGGGTCTAGTACACATGATACCAACAAGAAGGGGTCAACATGAACCAATCTCAAAAAGATCCAAGGATCACCTTGGTTGTCTCAACTCTCTTCAAGAATCTGCACTTAGGTTAGTCTCGCCTGACCAAGCAAGTCAACCCCCTTTATGCTTTAATAAACTTTCCCATGAGTCTATGCGGTTAAAGTGTGATTCCAATGTATAGTTCGACTTCAAGACCCTAAACTCGAATCTAATCCTTGCCTATTTGGAATAGCCTTAACACGTAAGGATGAGAACGCACTGGCTATTCACTTCAACTAGTCCAGAAGGGGGTTAACTCTAAGACAAACTTGGAAGAGTACTAGTACCAAGAGGTTTTGGGTGAGGGTTCCTGTAACTGGGATCCATTGGTGACTCCCCACCAGTTGGTTAAGGACACCAGCATCTGGGCCTCAAGAACTCACCGAACACTCAACCAAAACCTCGAGGTCCTGTACCGGAAATCATCCATCCTCCGGTCTCCATGTAGCTGGTAGTGAAGTCAATGGCTCCCTGCATTCGCTTAGCTTAGGGCATTAGGCTTTGAAAAGCCCTCTGATCGTGCCTCGGATTTCGATTGGATGATCCACTTATTCCAAACCATACCATGTCCTTTTATTTATTTATTATTATTATTATAATTTTTTTTTTGAATATATTTGGGGCTCAAAGGCGATTCTCTTTTTCTAAGGTGTCCCATCACATAGGTGTTTACCTTTCTAGGTTCGTAGAACTATTGCATGGTGAGTATGGAGTCAAAGGATGCCCCGAAGATCACGTGTGTGCGTGTACGATAGCCTACTTCGGGCATTGGTTTCTCGGCCAGACATGGTTATCCTAAACTTTATGCAATACAATCGCAATTGTCAAACAACAACCTGAGTTCCATTTCATCAAACACAAGCTTCAGTGATTACTATGACTCCCCTTTTTGTAATCATGGTTAACTAAGGCTGAGAACAATTAAAACCAATTCTAGAAATCACCATATCATAATATTGCCAAATGCAAATATGCCGTACATATGACAAGGCCCTACCTTTAAACATGCTAAAAACAAACTAAAACAACCAAAACAAACTAAAAAATGCATTTAAACCTATAACATGCAAAGAAAAAAAGATAAAAATAAAAAAATAACACTGTTAATCCGTGAGCACCCAATGTACGACACCTCAAACTTAAAAATGACAGTTGTCCCCACGAAAAAGAAAATAAAAGGTGCAGATAGTCATAGAGAATCACTACGATGGCTATTTTTACGGTGGCTGTGTGAAAAGAGAGAGTCATCATCAACCATGCCCGATATGATCCCCGGGCCGGCGAATGGTGGCCATCTCGCCCGATGGCATCCATATCCCACTCTCGTGGAAACACGATGCTCCCCCGAGACTCATCCCAATATGTGTCAAAACCCTGCAGAAGAGTACATGGGAACTGGTCCGCCAGTGGACCGAGTCGAATCGAGGACTCAAGGTCGCCCACACTAGGTGTGGTCAGCCGCAAAGATTCTCGCTGTCCTCATCCTGACCGCCTCTCGAGCCCCGAAACTCACCGCGCTGGTATGGGTAGCGCCGGCTGCACCGCTCCTCGCAGTCCAACAACATCGCACCCTACCAAACAAGACAACCCGTGTAATGAGCGAGGTGTATCAACCCTGCATCTCCTCGGGCCTACTTAATCAACCTCGCCGATGACGGACCGATGTCAAACTAACCCCTGCAGAATGGCGAGAGGAGGATCGTCTCTGGCCCCCAAACCTGTATTTCAAGATGTAGGGTAGGCTTGGGCATTTTAACACATAAAAATTATACTCGCACTCGTCACTGGCGTGAGGAGCGCATCTAAAAAGTGTGTGAAATCAGCTAGCCGATGGTCATGCTTCCACACCCGTCGCGGGAGGAGCTCCCGCATCAAGTGCTCATAGCCTAACAAGACCCTATAATCCGGCACTCATATTGTCATCCAACAGAGGTAGATCCGCTGGATGGCCTAGGGCAATTGGGTCCCGACCTACTCGCCTCGAACGCAAGATGCGAGGCGCCGACTAAAGGCAGATTGGAATGGAACTCCCGTGACACGGCTACTCCCGAGACACAGGGCGCACAGAGTGTCTGCCAACCGCGATTTTAGATAGTGAAGTTGAAGAACACATTGGAGGTGGGGAAATTGCATTCCGGGATGAACGAGTGGTTGAACAGTGACTCGTGATAGATTCGTTTGGCCTCCAGGGAAACGAATCGATGTAGATCTTCTGGAGGGGGTGGTGTCGCTCATGAGGTGGAGCATCACATGTCAGCCGGGTGGACTTCCTGGGAGCCATGTAGGTCAATCTAGGGGTGCAGATCTGCAAAAACAACAAAGAAAACAAGAGAGGAAGAGGAAAATAAAATTGCGGTGGGAGGGAAAATGAAAATCCATGCCGTATTTATGTATTTAAAATATTCGGCCGCTACGCCGCTGCTGTCTACGCAACGGCGTAGAGATCTTCGTTGTTGCATGCTCGAAAGTGGAAAAAGTGACACGCAATGGCGTAGGGCCCTACTGGCCAAGATACCGCAGTTAGACAAGAAAATTTATGTTTGCTACGTAGGCAACAGAGGAGTTCCACGCTGCCGTAAAGCATGGAACAAGGCTTTTCTATTTTTTTTTTTTTTTTTTAAACACAAATTTGGCCATCTCACACTCTAATGAACATGAAAATCCCTTAGTGACTGTGGCCATCCTTCGTATCCCCGCGAAACTCAAAAACTCATTAAAAACAAAAACAAAGAGGGTCCAAAACGAAAATCAGATCAAAAGAATTGAAAAAAGACCGAAAAATAATGCTAGTTCAAAGGAGATGGATCCTGCCACTACTTCGCTGGCCTCCCAAGAAGCGCTATGTTTAACTTCGTTAGCTCGACATTCTTACAACGTACAACATTTAGAGCCCGAAAAATAATCGACCGCTATGACCTTCCACACCCTTACCGCCCCCGTCCGTGTGTGCTCAGATGGTGTTCCTCTCTATTTTTCGCATAGAATTTCCTCTCCTCCAAAATATGGTTTCCCCAATCTGGGCATTGACTTTGAATTGTCCCTTCTTGGGATGCATTATCTCACCTCCATAAAGGGAAATACTTGAACCACTGTGAATCCATTCCACCATTTTGATTCTTATCTTGCCAGGGAAGAGTTTCAGCCTAAAATCCTAACAACAAGACTCACTACCCGACTCCAAACTCTCTTTCCTTACAATATGCTTATCATGCCAAGCTTTTGTCCTTTCCTTATAAATTCGAGCATTCTCATAGGCCTCATTGCGAAATTCATCTAATTCACTTAGTTATAGCATCCGCTTCTCTCCGACTGCCTTACTATCAATGTTCAAGCCTAGTCGCTTCAAGATGCTCTATGTTCTAATTTCCACCGGCAATATGTGCTTTTCCATAGATTAGTCGGAATGGCGACATACACAATGGGGTTTTAAATAATGTCCTGTATGCCCAAAGTGCATCATCAATATTCTTTGACCAATCTTTCCTTTAACTACTGACTGTTTTCTCTAGAATGGACTTTATCTCCCGATTTGACACCTCAGCCTATCCATTTGCTTGTGGGTGGTAAGTGAGTGAAGTGCGATGCCGCACACCATATTTTTGCAAGACTTTATCAACCAGCTTGTTGCAAAAGTGAGTACCACCATCTATGATCAATGCTTGTGAGGTGCTGAACCGTGTGAAAATGTGGCCGCTGACAACTCTGACTACCACACCGGCATCATTCGTGCGTGCCTGCAGACGCTTCACCCATTTGGAGACGTAGTCCAGCAAGGAGAATATACAAGCCATCAATGAAGAGGAATGGACCCACGGCGATCCCCCATAAGTCGAATAATAACTCAACCCTGTAATCAGGCGCATGGAGGTCTATCTCGCTTGGAAATGACGCCATTCTTTGGCAAATCTTATCACAAGTAGATACAAACTGGTGCACATCCTTGAACAAGCTAGGCTAGTAGAAACCTGATTGTAGTACCTTTACTGCTGTCCTCTGGCCTCTAAAGTGTCCCCCACATGATAAGGTGTGGCAATGATTTAGAATACTACCCATTTCATCTTTCGGTACACACCGCCTTATCACTTGATCCGCACAATGCTTCCTCAGGACAAATAGTTATTCTCAAGAGGTAGTGTCAAATGCAAAGAACCTCTTCTTCTCACGTAGCTAAAAATTCCATGATAACCTTGGCCACTAGTAATTCACATAGTCGGGCAAACCATAGAATGGTCTTTGTGTCTCCAATTACTAAAAGCTGCTCATCTGGGAAATCATCATTAACGTGTACCTCATCTCTAGGCCTTTCCAATCGTGACAGATGGTCTGCAACTAGGTTCTCTGTTCCCTTCTTTGCCTTGATTTCTAGGTCAAATTCGTGCAATAGGAGCACCCACCATATTAGTCTCGATTTTGCATTCTTTTTAGTCATTAGGTACTTAATGGCCGAGTGGTCAGTATGCACTATTAACTTGTTAATAACCAAGTATTTAAATTTATCAAAGGCGAAAACAATGGCTAATAGCTATTTTTCAGTGGTGGCATAATTTAGCTGGGCATCTTACAAAGCACGGCTAGCATAGTGAATCACCTGGAATATCTTGTCTCTTTTCTGCCCCAGCACTGCTCCGATCGCATAGTCACTAGCGTCACACATTAGCTCAAACTGAGGTCCCAGTAACCGTGCTACCACTACGGGGCCGATACCAATTTATCTTCAGATTGAAAAAGCTTCGCACACACCTCATCAAAATCAAATGGTGTCCTCAACTAGCAAATTGGCCAAGGCCTGTAATCCGAGAGAAATCTTACAATCGCCTATAGAACCCTTCTCATACGTGTCCTAAGTTTCTTATGCCCTTTACCGAGCGACGGGGTGTTTCTCTATCGCCACAATCTTAGCCGCGGTTTCCACTTCTATTCCTCTTATAGAAATCTGGTGCCCAAGTACTATGCCTTCCTGTACCATAAAGTGGCACTTCTCCCAATTCAACACAAGATTGGTCTCTTCACATATAACAAGCACCGACCTCAGGTTTTCCAGACAATTGTCAAAGGAGTTCCCCAATACTGAAAAGTCATCCATGAACACCTCAATTGTCTTTTCAACCATATATGAGAATATGGCCATCATATAAGCCCATTGAAATGTGCTAGTGCGTGCTATTGAAAAGGGCATTTGCACTAAATGCGAATGTACCATAAGGACAGAGTGAAGGTCGTTTTCCCTTGATCCTCCCGGAGTACATAGCGTCGATTGTAGTAGGAATACCCGTAAGAAATAGTAATATTCATGCCACACTTTTTATCTAACATCCCGATCCGAAGTAAGCGTTGGAAAATGATCTTTTCGGGTGCCTTATTGATTCAGGTAGTGATGCAAATTCTCGACTTGTGACTATTAAAGAGGCAACAATATATTATTTTACATCTTTATCATTCTTGTTCCTCCTTTTTCGACGACCTGTATCGGACTCGCCCCATTACCTTTGTCGAAATAGGATAATTCCGTCTAGCCACTTCAATACTTCCTAGCAGACTACTTCTTTCATGGTTGGATTCAGCCTCCTCTATGCTTCCACCGAAGGCTTATGACCATCTTCTAGCATAATTTGATGCATACACATAGAGGGGAGAATCCTCTTTAAATAAGCCAGAGACCAGCCAAGCTCATCCTTGTGATCCCTAAGTACTCTGTTAATTATCTTAATACGTTCTTTATCGGGGATCTTTGAAATAATCACTAGTAATGTGGAGGCGTCCCCAAGATAAGCATACCTCAAATGGTTGGGTAGTGGCTTTTGTTCCGTCTTGGGTGGTTGTTCGAAGGATGGCACAGACGTTTGAGCAATTTCACCTAGGGGTTCGTAGTATTTCCTTACATTAGGTACAGAAGGAGTCCATCCATTTATACTCCTTGACCTCTTTCTCTAGTTCTTTTTGATTCCTGCAGCCCTTGAGGCTAGTCTCCAAAGGGTTAGTGGGGCCACTTTGACTAGACACTAAGGGAAGATAAACTTGTCCACTTTTACCACAACGTCTTCTATCACCCCCCCTGGGATGTTTAGTATTTATCGCTAAGCTGGGTATGTGTAGTTGGGATACTTCACACAATCAGTTGTACGAATATGGATAACGACATGGGGTTTATACTAGCTCCCGAGTCACACAGGCCCTCGAAGATGGAGTTCAAGTAATTACGAGGAATAAGTAAAGCGGTAGAAGTCTTTGAAACTAATGGCGAGTTTCCTTTAAAGGATGGCCTTAGTTCACCGGTGAGATTCATTGTCTCAATCGATGGCTCTTCTTTTCTTTGTGGAATATCCTTCATGAATTTAACATAAAATGGGCATGCGTTCTACTTGTCGTGAATGGAATGTTTATATGCGGTTTGTGAACATGATAAACTTAGTGAATTGCTTGTCGATTTGTCTTCTTCGAGGAGCGTTGAAGTGCGAAATTGGGATAGTGGGTTTAGTTGTGGTCGATCGGTCTTTAGCCTCAATTTCTTCTTCCTCAGACTTTTTCTCTTAGGGTTGTTGATGAGCTTAAAAGTCATCTATTTTTAGTCCATTTTTCTATTTGATTTTAATAAAGATAATTAAGATTTAACGAATTATGGAATAGCCCAACTTGGCTTGGTAAATGGCGGAATTGAAAAAGAAGAATTTTTGCGAAAAAAGAAGCGAGAGGTGGATGGCGTTAATGAGATATTGTTTGAAGCGAGTTGCGATGAAAGGCGCCGCAGATGAAGAGACACGGTGTCGTGAAGTATGGCGTGATCAAAATGCATATCCCGGGTTCTTGTGATTGGCTCCAGTGAGAAGCGAAACACTTGAAGAGCGAGGCGGTGAGGTTAAATAAACTCCCGGGTGAGCAACCCGGGGGAAATGAAGAATAAGACTTCGTAATAAGCGACATGCCAGACCATTGTGTGTTGCATCATTGATAGTCATGACGATCATGACATTAGCGTCTTGAGAAAGAGTCACGACCAGATCATCTAAAGAGAGAAGGTCGTGACATCAGGAAAAAAGTGAAGAAATAAGCAATGGTGTGACGGGAATCACGGATAAATGGTGGTTCGCAGGAAGGCCCCAAGGGAATGATGTCGCGAAACTGACATCGTGATGTCGCTGACGAGGGTTGTGTGTCAGCGACTCGGGATGTCTTGACGAGAGAATAACCATGAAGGTATGAAGCGGGCTTGGTAGGATGAAGATGGGGTAGCTTCCGAGTTGTTGTCATGACGGAGGTGAAGTCGCGGGTATGGTGGCGGTAGTTGGAAACTAAAGGGCATGAATTGATGTCGCGACAGGGTTGATGTCGGCCAACGGGGACTTCATCGAGTGAAACTGCGAGGAGCCATAGGCGATCTTGTGAGAGATTGTTGTCCGCGACCGCGAAAGCAACCGGTGAAGCCTCGAAAACATAAGTTGATGTGACGTGAAGTTGAAATTAGCGACATCATGAGCGATGAAAGTTTGCATAGGCAGCGATGTCGCGGCGTGAAGGCCGAGTCGCGACATCGGAAAACGGCGATTAAGCTGGGTTAATGGATGATACCGTGACGTGGTCGATGTCATGACGATTGATGTCGTGACAAGAAGATTTGAAGTCGCGACTTGAGCGATAGCAGGCGATCCGCGAAATCCGCGGCCAAGATCGTTGGGATTAGGGCCCAGAGAAACCTATAAATACCGGTGCAGAGGCGACTTGGCGGTGACAGGCGAAGTCTACGGTATTTGAAGGCTCGTTTCTTTTAGTTTTCTTTTCACTTTCTTTCTTTCTTTTCTTGATATTTGATAGTTAGAGATTAGATTAGATTTATCGTTTATTTTTTTCGTTTTACTTTACGGATGGGTGTTGTCGATTTTGAAGCGGTGAATCTGAAATTCTATTCTTTTCAAATTACTACACGGAATGTTTGAAGTTAGGATAATTCTGATTGACTCTTGATTTGGTGCCGGTCATTCTTTATGATTAGAGGAATGATGTAGCGTGTAATTCGGTAGTGAGGAATGGAAAAACTTCCATTAAGTGAATCTTATAGTCGGGAAATTATCTTTCTGTAGTCGTTTCCAATAGCTTTTGAATTCGGTTCTGAATTTATACGAGTTGGGTTTCTTGTTTTGATGCGAATATCAGTTTCTTATACAGTTATAAGATTTGTCTCATTGCTCTGATTTCAATTTCTGAGTGACACGAAGGCATTTCACGGGATTTATGAACAATTTCTTGAAGGTGTATTAACCTGCTATTTGAGATCTAATAGGCTTGGCAGGATTTACTTGATCAATCTCTTCCTTGAAATCGAAAGAGTTGAATGAGTTATCAATTTAAGCAAGCGAAAGAGGATTCACCTCGATTCAAATAATGAGGCCCGATCCGGTGTTAGGCGAGATCTAATCAAGGAAGTCTATTCTAATTTTGAGAAGAGCATCCGGAAGTTGTATATCCTTGCTTGTGTAGATAACTGGGAGCTAAGGTTTCACAGTCCATAAAATGGGTATGAAGTATTGTAAAGAAAATACACCCGAATTAAGGAAATCCCTTTTAAAAGTAGTTATTTAATTTCACATCTTGAGAGAATCAGGAAAATTAGATAATGAAATGGAGTATGGAGAGATCGGTGTCTTTATTAAACACCTTAGACGATTTTAAAACACGAAATATTGAAGTTTTATTAGTATTAACTACGGGAATTGGTACTTCCTTTATAGTAGTATACTTGATGTGTCCTCTGAAAGATAATTATTCAGTGTCCATTTATTTTCTTAACTATTCTTTATTTTTTATTCTTTATATTCCAGTTTATTTTATTGTTCAGTTATTTTACTCGTGCTAGTATAATTTCCAGCTTCTTAAGCTGGACCCTAATATCAATTTATGGTCGAATAGTGCAGACTTGAGTAGTGGGGTAGTTGATTTAAAATTCTTGAGATCTACGTGGGATCGATGTACGGACTTATATCCATTTTATTACTTATTAGGCACAGTGCTGCGTTATATCGAGCCCGAGCAAAATTGAAAATGATTAGCTTTCACAGGAGACTTTTTGTCACCGACAAGTTTTATGGTGTAGTTTCAGGTTAGATGTAGTCCTTTGGTAATTCGCCACATAAAATTTAATATATGTGTTTCGTCTGAAGGTCATCAGTTGTTCCTTTCTGGCTTGTCATTACACTTTGGTCTAGGTTACTTATGATTTCTACTCTCTGTGCCAGTGTTTGCCTTGGTATTGCTTCTCTTGCCCACTTCTCGATGTGGCCAGTTGCTTTATGTTCATTACCTTCTCGTCTCGGGTTCACCTTTGAGTTACTAGGTAATGATCCATGCTGCTTCTCAGTCAACAATGTGGCCATTTGGCCTATTTGCACTTCCAGGTTTCTGAGTTGGGCTCCTTGATTCTGTAGTTGGGTGGATTGGTTTTGTGAAGTGCTTGGGCACGATTTTGGGCGTGGCCTTTGTCGTTCATAAATGTGCTATGGGAGATCATCATATGGTAGGCTTCTTCGAAACCACTTTCTTCTCGGTGGCGGCTTGCTTACTTGAAGTGGTGGCATCTTGATACAGTTTGTTCCTCATTTAAAATTATGGTTGCTTTGATTATCTGGTTACCTATCGACATATGTGATTACAGTGCGGTACGTTACGTTATGTATTACCTCCCATCTTGTCCTGGCGTGTTTGTTGATTATGTGATTCACATGGCTTGCTCTTGTCATTTGTCGGAAGCATTAATCCATAGTATTGTTATCCTCCTGAGAATCATTAGATCTCGAGGGTTATTAAGATCGCGTTCAGCGCCTTTGCTACTTCTGTGGTCTTAGCTATTTAGTTAAGCGTGCGACATGGTTTACGGGTTCACGGGAACTTTGTGTTGCTCCCTCGAGGGCTTCTAGGTCTTGATCTATCCGAGGCCACTAAATTAGAATTATTGTGGCTGTATCTTCAATATCTCGTAAACGATGCGTAGTTTTTTGTGGGGCACCTCCTGTTGAGGCATCAATGATTATCCTAGCTGAATCGCTTAAACCATTATAAAACGTGTGCACCTGCATCCACCTAGTCAACCTATGATGTGGGCATCTCCTCAGTAACTCATGAAATCTCTCCCAGGCCTCGTCCAAGTTCTCCCCCTCGAATTATCTTAATGTGTTAATTTCTTGCACCAGCTGTTCGATCTTTGCGGGTGGGAAAAATTTGGTCATAAATTTTTGCACTAAGTCATTCCATGAAGATTAATGGAATCAGGTAAGTTGGGTAGTCGGCCGTCTTACTTCGATCGCTAAGTAGGTGGGAACGAGGAGGCAATGCGGGAGCTTCTTTTATTACTCCATTATACTTGACTATGTCGCAGACTTCGATAAAACTTATCAGATGTGCATTCAGATTCTCACTAGGTAATCCATGAAACTGTATATTGTGGAGCATTTGCAGAGTTACTCTTTTTAGCTCAAAGTTGTTTGCTTGAATGGGTGGTTGTCGTATAGTTGACTGAACAACTATAGGTGGTAAGGTGAACTCCTCAAGTAACATATGCGGATTATTAAATTTGTACAAGCTTGATCGGGTGGCCTTTGATCTCTTTATAGATCCCATCCATTCTAATCTACACATGGTTCATTCTTTCTCTTTGCAGACTGTCCTTGTCTTTGCCTTGATTTGCATGATTTCAAATTGGGTTGCGCGTGCTTCTCTGCGTAATCGATGTAATGTCCGTTCTGGTTTAGGATCGAATGGAAGTAATTCCATGCGATCTTGTCTTTGCATGCACACTAATTTCTTTCCTAAAATCACAAGTATGAATTAGATTAGAATCAATTGATGAAATAAGGCATAATACTAAAGCGAAGAATAATAAAAATAATAATAATAAGTAAAGAGAACTAAATAAAATAATATTGATCCAAAGTACAATCTATGGCATGGTTGTCACTATCAACTCTAAACTTCTCCCCGGCAACGATGCCAAAAACTTGACGGGCTTAAAGTGAGTATGTAAAAGTTGGTAAAGAAATGCGGAGACCTTGTAGTATGCAGCGTCGAGTTCACGCGGTTGGAGAGTGGCTAGTCAAGATATCTCGTTCCACGAAGAAGCATGTTGAATGCGGCTTGATGATCTAGGAACCAATATTTTGGATTTGGTCCTATAGTGAATTATGGCTAAATTAAAGCGATTTAGAGAAAACCTAATATTAAAAATTCAATTTAAGGTGGCCGATGAAAACTAGGGTTTTGCCTTAGTACCGATGGATTTTAACCTAGGTGGTTGTTTATTTAATATTCCACTTATGATTTATGTTAGCGAGGTTGGTGTGCCTACAAGCTATTCTCTCTCGAATATAATTTGCCTATCTCACTAGTAAGAGATTACATGTGCATCTACCTTGACCCCTTGACTCGAGATCACCATGAATGTAAAACCACAATCTTCTGATTGGAATGTGGATCTACATTCCTTTGATTAACCAAGCGTTGTTTTACCCATGTCCCTAAGAGTCATCATCTCTTGATATCAGACTCCCGGCATTAGCATGCCATAGTGGCTGACATAACATGTGATTAAATTCAGGAGTAAAAGCGACCATGAAATTCATATCGATATTAAATAGACCTGATTAAAGTAATCCGTAATGTCGATGGGATTTAGGGTTAACAAAACCCTAAGAAGAAAGCTTAGTTCATAGTGATTTTCATTCTGGGGCCGAAATATTTTGATGATAAACGAATTAAGGAAAAAAATCGAAGAATGTCTTTCACCTGATCTGAATCGAGTCTCGCCTGGCTCTCTCTATCAAGTCTCTCCTCTCTTATCTTCGTCTTGCCTCCCATCCACCTACACCTCGATTTGCTTCCTCTTTGCTGCATGAATCAGACCCCGTCAATGGCCCTCAGAATCATAACTTTTAGTGCTTCCGTTTTGGAAAGGGAGACCTCGCTACGCTACGGCGAAGGGCTTAGCCGTGACATGCAGGCTATGGAATCTGGCCTTCGGGTTCGTACCCAGCGTGAGCCTTAAGTGCTATGATCATTTGCTGCGTACCAAGGCTCGGGTGTTTGTTACTTCTTTATTAGCCTAACAGCCGGTTCTTTATACAATTATTGCTTCCTTTTTATCCCAATATTGACATGTCCTATAAAACATTATAGTATGGGGGATTATAGCAATATTAGTGAATATGAATGTGAATCATGCAAGTTGAGCTATAAAAACACATAGAAATTGTACGGGAATGCATGCATGATTCACTCCGATCATGGGGTCACTCTAGAGGTCCATGCAGTTGGGTAGGGGGTAAGACTTCTTCGAAGTTTAGGCAGGCCAACCCCGGGTTAAATAAGGGAACTTATCACTGGCTAGACTTGAATATGAGGCGGCCAGTAGCCAACCACAAGCGGTTGAGGCTAAGGCACTCTCATATGGGCAAGCGATGTGAAACTAATAAGTATAGAGCCTTTAAGTTGTGACGTTGCATGATGGATATCTCAATGGAGTTCTATTGAGACTGCCGCATAGGTTACGCTACTAAGGGTTGGGGGGGGTGGGGGTGGTTAAAGATTAGCTTAAGAGAATGTGTTTTATTGGCAGCATAAGGAATATAAACTCCTGAGCTCATAAGAAACTCAGTTTGGAGTAAAACCCACGATTATATATGTCGAAGTACTAGCGTGTGAGCGGTACTTTGTATTTAGAGCTCGTGTTATCATCAATAAAGATTGTCTCAATCTCACGGAGATGAGAATCGACCTGATTCGAGAAAATAAAATTGGTCTTGTGGAAGATGAAAAATGAATAAGAGGAAATATGTCTCTAGTAACGATGAAGAAGGAATGACATTTACCCGCGTGCTTGAGATCTTCTGTATATGATGCTATATTACAGAAAAAAATAAAATGATAGTGTTAATTCTAAAGGATCAAGAACACTTACTCGTTGTTCCTGATCGGTACGAAAAACTTGACAGAACCGATGTATGTCTTGATGACTTCTTAAATGTGTAACTCAAATTTACACAAATGGAATTGATTCTGATCTAACACCGCTGATTTTTGTGCAAAAATCTGATTTCTTCTCTGTTTCTGTAAGACACATTTCTTTTTTTTTTGAAGAAAAAATATCTTCTTTTCTCACATGTACCTTTTAACGTACATAGCGGGTTGAAGCGGGTTTCTCAAGACAAGCGCCTCGGCGCATATAACAGTTAAGTCACAGCCCGTGTGGGCGACCGATGAAGTCAACTGACTCCCGCTCGCCCATAATGGGCTGGACTCATATCAATCAATGTGATGAGAATTTTATGTTTGCACTAGAAATTATTCATACAGGTGAAAGGACCATCAGGCACGAAGCACCGCCCAGATAATGGGAGCTCGATATAGAAACCCCATCTGAGGCCGTAATGGAACATCGACCTCGAAAACATAATTAATTCAAAAGTGTACTGTATACCCCCAAACATTTTGAATTACACATAGTGAGTATTATTCAATCCCTCAATAATTCTATACTCAATTCATCTACTTGATAAAAAGTATTCTAATCATATCAAACTCCTTGGTGAGATGATTCGTAGTGAATCTGACGAAGTTTAAAAATAAAAATGTTCTTTTTCTTTAGCCCTCATGTCGGTGGATGCTGGATTAACTACGCTTTC
Organism: Tetrastigma voinierianum; assembly: GCA_016808115.1. Taxonomy (NCBI): domain Eukaryota; kingdom Viridiplantae; phylum Streptophyta; class Magnoliopsida; order Vitales; family Vitaceae; genus Tetrastigma; species Tetrastigma voinierianum. The sequence goes on from JAEQBH010002886.1 coordinate 56,830, forward strand.
CTAAGAATGCCGCACTATGTCTAGAATATTCACTTGACCATAGGATACACCCTTAAGGTAGCAAACATTAATACATCACATCATGATATAGTCGAGAGTTGCAAAGGTAAAGTGTTGAGATCTATATCGAGATCTCTTAAGGACTCACACGAGTGAAAAACGAGGATCCATTCTTAGACTTCCCTTATAGGTCGACCTACTTTGTGCAGTATGAAAAAAATCATGCTATGGCGGAAGCTTTTCTTTTTCTTATCCTAGACAAGAATGTATGTCATTGCTCTCTCTCCTTGTTAGAGTAATATACCGAAATCTGATGCCCAGTGTTGTCACGAATCACGGGCGCAGGCTTACGAAATTCTCATCTTCTCACACTTCAAGCCAATTTTAGATGACTAATTTCACACTCGACTTTATCTTATAGACACATGAATGGTGGGGATACATTCATGTAAATCTCTATTTAGGAACCTCATCTTGGTTCTAACCAAGGCGACTTCAAATTTAATGTCTTTGAATTAAATTCTACTCCCATCGCGCCTCGTCGCTTAATCGAGCTACTATAATTCAAATAGTCTCATCTTTACTGGCCATAAGCGCTTAGAGGCTATTGCTCGCAGGAGTGAGCTAATCTTAGTCTATCGACATACTTTATTGAACTGTGACAACCTACTCTACAAGATCAAATAAACGTTGAATAATATGCAAAAACATTTGGAATTATTCAACAAACTGTAGTTATCCTAATCACCGATTACACTCGCATAAGCCTAGGGATTTAACATGTCAAATGAATACATCCCTTGGGAAGTTATTGGCTCGGGTGAGGGTCAACCACCATTGTTTGTAGAAATGTATTTTGTGACCACGCCCTTGTCGGCACTGCATCTCTAATATAATGATATCTCTTTCTTGATATGTTTCGTCTCTTTCCATGATATTTAGGATCCTTGGCACCTAATGCAGCAAGCAGTTATCGCAAAAATCATGTCACGGGCTCTAATGCTGATTTGACAATTTCTAAATGTTGTAGGAAACTCCTTAACCAAACTGCATCTTGAGTTGTTGCGAAACAAGCTACGTATTCAGCCTCCATAGTGATTGCCACACAGATTGCTTTTGCTACTCCACAGTATAGCGCCTAACACGAAAAGAAAAGCATATCCCGAAGTCGCACTGCGCCGATCAACATCACCTCCCCAATCAGCATCAGAGTAACCAATCAGACGCAAATCCTTCTTCCCTTGATAACATAGCATGTAGTCCGGGGTTCTTCGCATGTACCGCGAAAATCCCTCTTGATCACATATCCAAAGGCTTTAATCAGGTTTGATTGAAAACCGCTAACCAAAACCATCAAAGATAACATATGTCGGGACGCACACATCATTTCATACATCAGACTACCGACACAAGACTGCATAAGGTACTGACATTTTCTCTTTTGGAGTCTTAGGACACATCAAGACTTAGGCTCAAACTTTTTCAATGTGGTATCCATTGGCTTTTGCTATCTCGCACGTGATACGCTTCAACATCTGATGTCTCTCGAGATAAACCCAGCCTTTTAGCGATCTCTTATGATCTTCACACCAAGCATCGTAGCTAGCTTCAATTCATATCTTTCATTTCAAAGTTTGATGACAACCACTTCTTAGTAGTGTCAATCATCTCTTTGTTATTTCCATCTATTAAAATATCATCGACATACAAGGACAAAATTACAAAACCATTACTCGAACGTTTTAAATACACACAATGGTCTTCTTCCATCATCGTAAAGCCATCCCTTTGGATTGCTTGATGAAACTTGATGTTCCATTGCCTAGATGCTTGCTTGAGACCATATGGATCTTTGAGCTTGCAAACTTTGCGCCTGTCTTTAGATTCAAACCCAAAGGTTGATCCACATATAGATTTCTTCATCTAGTTCTCCACGAGAAATGCAGTTTAGACACCCATTTGCATAATTTCTAAGTCCATATGTGCGATTATAGCTAGAATGAGGCGAATCGGGCACTCTCGCAATTGGTGAGAATGTGTGTTCTCATAGTCAATTCTCTCGTGGTAGCCTTGCTACCACGAGCCTTTATATCTTCTATAATCTCATCCGCCTTACGTTTAATTTTGGAGAATCCATTTATTTCCAATGGATTTGGTCCCCAAGGTAGATCAACCAAATCCCGCACTTGATTAGTTCTCATTGACTCAATTTCTTCTTCATGCTTTACTCCATTCCTAGCATTAGACCGTATAGAGCCTCCAGAATTGTTTTCGCTCGTCATCCTCGTGAGCAATCATGAATGCTCCCTCAATCTCAAATCGACGACGGGGAATACGTTCACGGATGCTTCGACGAGGTTGAGATTGCTCATGATCTTGCTCCATAGGAGTCGGATCAGGCACTATGTCGCTCCCACTTTCCTCAGGAGGATTAAGAGGTCCTCTTAACCTCTACCGTGGTGGTTGCCATTTTCTAGATTTCATAAAATTGAAAAATCTTTATTAACCTTACCTCTCACAGATAGTCCTCTTCTCTAAGAAAACGACATCACTGACTCAAGCTCACACGCTCCCATCAAATTTTTAACCAATGAAAACAAATCCTTCGAGGTTTCCGTAGTATCTAATGAAAATAAACTTTTTCCTTGTGACCAAGTTTCCCATATTGATGAGTATTATCATGGAATGTAAGTCGCACACCCTCTATGATGCAAATTTCAAGTCGTTTATTGACATTCCATAAATCATATGGGGTGGAGGACAGATTTAGAGGCAATAATGATTAAGCACGGAGAGGCAAAGAAGCAATAAATGATCTCCCCGTATGAGATAGTTAAATTAGCTTGCCTACCATTATTCCAACTATGTCTAAGAGGGTTCTATTCCTCCTTTTCTCAACTCCATTTTGTTGCGGGAGTGTAAGGAATAGTTAGTCATTAGCTATACCCTTTCATCACAAAAAAAATTTGAATTGGCCTGAGTAGATATTCACGATCTCGATCGGTCCCAAGTGTTTTGATCTCACGCTTAATCTGATTCTCTACCAAATTGTATATCGCTCAAGCAAACTAATGCTAGCCGACTTCAGAGAAATCAACAACATGACCAAAACGTGAAATCATCTATAAAAGTGATGAAGTAGTTGGCACCATGCGTAGCCTCACATCTCGGTCCAGATGTCCGAATGAATAAGTCGTACTTAATTAATGGTTTCGTTTCACAAATGGTAATCTATAGTTGCTTTTCCATCTAGGCAATGCTCACATGTAGGTAATTCTATTTTGGCGAGTGATCCCAAGAGACCTACTCGAGTTAATCTATTTAATAGGTCTTGCCCAATATGTCCTAATCTAGCATGCCATAAAATACTTCCTCATAAGATAGAAACGTAACCCGTAATTACTAACAACATAGATAGACGAACTGTCATTCAACGACAATATTGCAGGTGTCCAACACCATAAATCCATCTAACACATAGCCAATTCATAATAAATCTGTCTTAAATACTTTTAGACAACCCTTATTAAATATATAAGTTGGAAACCTAGTTCTAGTAGAACAAGAAATGTAAACAAGGATTTTGTCGATCTCGTGAGCATATAGTATTATCATGAAGATAAAGCGTAAGTACCACCTCAAGAATCCTAGTTTATGCACCGATCTCAGCACGTCGGAAGCATTATTCCCCATGCATATACTCTTATTGCCTTTAGGAATTTGACTTAAATTCCACATAAGTTGTTCTGGCCCTTTGTTACGTGGTCGATTGTCACGTAGTCTACAAATTCAAAAAGGAACAATCTTTGCATAAGTATTGCCATCACAACATATAAGTTAGAGGACGAAGCCAGGCAAACAATACCTTTGGCTCAGTGTAATCACGAGCAAAGTGACCACAAGCTTACTACGCTAAAAAACAGCTTCTGTTTATGTTTTCATGTCGCTTCTCACACTTGCGTCATTCACCAGAACTTGCTTCATTTCCTCTTTTTCCTTTTTGGGAAACCCTTACCTTCCAATTTTTAAGTGCCCAGAGCTTCTCCTCACGATTTGGATTCAGTCATGAAAGCTTCTAGCAGGCTTCTCAGAGAGAAGACGATCTTCCTCAAGCTCAACATGACGAGCAACATCATCAAAAGTTTTGATGTTCTCATTATGGGTAAGGTTAATACGCATGTGCTCCCAATTTCTCGTGAAAGAGCGACAATAGACAACTCACGCTTCATCGGGCCTATGTCATGCCCTCGCAGCCTCAATCCACCGGGATCATGCTAGACATGATCGTAAGATGCCGCTCATGGTGTGTCATTCTCGCGCTTCTTATAAATCCACCAAACCCGAGGGTTAACTAACGGAAACTGAAAGTTGAGAACCCACCAAGTATCGAACTCCAACAAAGATCCTAAATCGCTGAGCTGAACGGCGCTTTCCAAATCGCAGCATCAATCATTTTCATGCTACCCGGGCATCAAAATGCGAGCAGTCATGATCTTTGGCGCCAGAGTTTGATAGGCTTCCCAAAGTCTCGCCTATGTTACAAAGAGTGCCTTGACGTCGCGCATTATTTTGCGTATATCTGCGATGTTCATCAGATGGGATAACGAATTCACGCGAAACACGAATTTGTTCATTTTGCTGATTCGCAGGTGCGGATCTGAATTAACATTTATAACCGCGGTTCTCGATCGCCGAACGACAGATAAACAACGAACACCATTATTTCATCGAACGATCTGCATCGTTGAAACGAGATTTCATTCGGATTTTTATTTATCTAAAACATGGTAAGAAGTTTGAAAATCGATTAACCTGTGAAAAACTAAAAGTGAAGTGAAAAGGTAACTTTGAAGATTTGTGTCACTAACTTGATAACATAGTGGCAAACAAGTGTCCCTGCTTTATCCCTCGCATTATGACAAGCAATCTATAGTCCAAGCCATAACCTGATCTTTGTTTAACTAGCAAACCTAACCCTGTAATCACCTATTTGAGTCAACACAGGCAACATGCAATTCACACTCTTTCAAATTTGAAACCCTAACATTCAACATCATTTCGCTGGCTCAGAAAGACCATCTAAAACCACGTAAAGGCATCTAGCAACAAGTATAATCGATCCCAAAGCATGGTAAGTATTGGCCAAATTAATGACATTAAATGATATTCAACCCTAGTTTTGAGAAGACGGGAGCCATAAATACGCATATGTAGCATTTCCACACATGAGGACAACTCAAGAATCATTCTAATAAACTGCTTAGCCTACCTCCTTCAAAGAAAGGAGGGCGACTAAGCATCTCTCGAAGGTCAGCCCTCAAGAGGGTTGTTCGCAGCCTAGGAAAATAAGAGAAAGAGGAGAGAGAAGAGAGAAAACAAACCCTAAAAATGGAAAGCTTCTGGAATTCATTTGAAATGCCATGAGTTCTCTTGTTACAAACTAATGGGCTTATATAGCTACCCATTATGTGAAAACTACAATAAAGCCTAACATTTTGGCTAAATAAGGGACAAGGAAGTAATACACCAAAATGAGGTCTGCTTGCATTAATTACACAACAGACATACAAGGTGTAATTTCGCTTATGTAGATCATTCTTCACATAGCGAAATTTCATTAGATAGCTTAAAATTTCCGCTAGATACGAAAAATTTCGCTAGGTAGTTAAATCAAGATGAGATAATGAATGTGAGAATTCGCATGACCGGCAATTTTTACATAGCGAAATTTCGCTAGCTTAGCTAAATGTTTTGAGATAGTTAAAATTTAATAATTTCAAGTAGGCAAACAGAACTAGCGATTCTTGAATGCCTACTAAATTTCACTCGCTAGATTACAATTCAAGTAGGATTGCGAAATACCGCAGACATAAATTTTCGTAATCCCACAATTTTCGCTGCATCTTACCAAATTCCTCGGGTTTGCAGTGTATTCTTCAATCAGCGCACACTCGCATCTCTATCAGATTACTTTCTTCTCACTTTGCTCATTCCTTCATTGAATTTCAGATGTTCGGTTATCGATAAATGGGTTCACCTTCACGGATCAGCATATATGCTTCATATTGAACTCTCAAATTATGCAAAACGTGCAAACAACACCAAAAATACCCTCTAAACGCATAAAGTGATACTAAGAAGATCTTAACACTTCAATTGGCGACCGACATGATTAGTGCGCAAAAGCACTAAAACCTATCTCAAATAGGCTCAAAATAGCACTTTGGTACTAATCACACTCCCTTAACCGAAACGCTGTTGCATCCCTTTAGCAATGCAAAACAAAGCGAGATGCATGCAAATGATTTTCAAAAGTTTATGAAAAAGGTATATACAAATAAACATTACCTTTTAAACTGAAAATTGACACCAAGTTTGAAACCTAGCATGAGAGAACATAAACCATACAAGAACACTTTTAGGCTTTCCGATTACTGATCCATGGTCTTCAACTCAATTTCCACCAAAAAGTCTAATTGTTCTTTATGTAAACTTATCGAGCCAATAAATTGCAAAATTCGTCCTCCCAACCTTAGCACTGGCATGGCCTTAAGTTTGAACAAACTTGATAGGAAAAGTTTACACTCTTCATTTTAATCAACTACATCAGAGTAATGCTCAAAAACCCGATTCTTCACCAAAGTCCTGTGTAACGGTCCACTGGCTGACTTCAACCACTATGTCAGGCATCAAGCCAAAAGGATCATTGACTACAACCCCACAAAGCTTCACCTCGACCCGACGACTTCGAAAATCAAGCACCTACAAATCGTTATAAACTCTACTATCCACTCATGTAACGAACACTAAGCCGATGACTCCCAACCAATTAAGGCCAGGCATCTAAGCCTGTGTTCTACCATACACCCTGATGTAAGTGTTCAGCTCAAGGCAAAGGTCAATGACTTTATTTTTTCTTCTTCTTTTCTTTTCTTTTCTTTTCGCTTTTCTTTCTTTTTCCTTTTGGAATACTACATCGTCTCTAAATGTAACATAAACCTATCCTAGGTTGGCTAACACGCCTAAGGCTTCATTATGCAAAGTGAAAGGAGGTAAACAAATCTCACAAAGATATTGAAATAATTGTGTGCAGTGTGGGAATCAGCTGGTGGAGAAATGTCTAAGCTGAGTACGCTGACTCCTTAATCACCAAAATGAGACAAACATGGAATTTGTTCACATAAAGGTAACCCTATAATGATTCAATTTTCCAATTAAAAGGCAATTCAATTGCCCAATTAAAGTAATTCACTGAATTCAATTGTGCTTTAATTCATCATTCCCAATTAAGACAAAAACAGTTACACATGGTGAAGGCAATAAAACATGATATGCAAAAGTCTCAGAGTATATATATAATACCGAATAGCTTTGATATAACAAATGGCTAGTATACGAATACAAAGCTAAACATACAGTACCACCGCTACTATGGCAATACATAAATCCTAATCAAATTAGTAGCAAATGGAGGTGTCGATAACTATACGAAAAATGCAAACCTAAATCCACCTCCCACCGCCGTGGTGGTGGGTCCGTAATCGGCCGCATCGCCAATACATCTAAAGAGGTCGCTATGGTAGCGGGCCCCTTCTGATCCTAACACGAGGAAGACCTGTGAGCTCGTTAATCAACAGAAGATGGATGATTAACAGTCAACCTTCTGATCTCAGCACCAGTCATGACGAATGTATCGCATCCATCACGCCCAAGTATCTCTCTCGAGCCAGTACGAACGCATTCTCGCAATGATGTGACGCGATGATGGGCCAGGAGTATCGCTGGCGTACCGTGGACGGTAGATGTGAATGAGGAGATGGAGGGGATATACGCGGAACCTGGATCCGCTCTACCATGTGGCTCAGGGTCGGAACCTCCTCCCATTCCGTCGAGATGAAAGATACTTTACGGCCATCACTCATTCCATCGATGTAATGTGAGGGCATCTGATCCCTCCTCTCTATCCGAGGCCCTCCCGAAAACCTAAATGCTCGCGACCTAGCAAGAGTCGGGCATCGCAGCTGGTAGACTCTCGCCGAACCAGTTCTTCCTGGCGGACCTTTCTTCGAAATGCATCAGGGAGGTCATCACCAGCTCAGAGGGACTAAACTAGTATCCCTCTGAGATCCAGTAAAGAGCCTCCAAGATGGCCTCCCGCTGTACACACAATGTTGTACGGAATGCGCCGAAGGTCCCGAAGAGAGGACGACCAGCAAAGATCTGCATGGGAGCTGCTCAAAGAGCACCGCCCCACTCGTGCGTCTCGGCCAAGATGCGAACCATCTCCCACGAGCGGCGCCCAAGCTCGGAGCAACCCCAAAGATCGTCGACCCGATACGCAGCTCCAAAGTCACGGAACATCCGCCGCCAAGCACTCCGGCGATCGTCATGGTGAATCTGGAGCCTGCTCTTTGACCGGGGCCTGCTCCCCGTGATGTGTCATCGAAAGGATAAAACTACAAAGATCACCCGGGGTATTAATACCACGGCCATGAAGGCCAGAGGGAATACCGTAATCAACCCCATAGAATCCCCCGGGACCGGATCAGCCGCCAATGCCAGACATCGTGTAAGACTCCCGATGAAAGTCCAGTAGGCGACATTCGAATGGGGTGCCCGACAAACAACGGCCTCGATCCTAGAGGTGCATAAATCGAGGCGATGATGTCGTCCATAGATGGTCGCATGGCTAAGGCCTGATGAGGATTTATTTCCACCGCCCGGTGTGCGCCTGGGCCGAGCCGCCTCCCAGACCGCCGTGGCACCGTGACGGCCCGGTCCCATCCGAAATCGCATCGCCGAAATCCCTAAGGCCTCGCCAGTGGACCGCCTCCCGGATCGAGCTGCATCGGGGCTCGACCGAGCCGAATCGGGCCCGCTTCCTCTCGCCTAGGTACTGAATTCGACCCGAGGTCGAGGCTGACCCACCCCTAGTAATGCAATCCATAATAATCAATGTATTGTGCTAGTGAAGCGTGTTACCGGTGCGCATACGTAGACTGGACTGGGGGGCTCTACGGACCACACCAACCACCGCTACTTGGAGCGAAGGCCAGTAAAGCTAGGGAAAATCAACACTGTGGCTATCTCAAGGCACGAGCCAAGACAGTCGGAGCTAATCGGGCAATGGGATGGCACGCCCACACGCAACAGCGGGAACAGCCAAGAGCGTGAAGTGTCATCGCAGGTACGAACAGCACCTGAAGTCGGCGCAGAGTACGTAGCCCTACCGTGGTGAGGCACAAATGAGATTTTACCAGCCTGGGGCTCTACTGTAAGGTGGCCTTCAATCACACGCCTCTAATTGCAGCTGAAAGGGCATTGAGGTGCGGTCACCGCGTGGCACAAAGCTGAAGTGTGCTCAGCCTACTGCATAATAGGGTGAATGCAGCAAAGCAGTGGGCTCAGTGGCAAGAAGCCCAGGCACCCGCAGAGGTCGAGAGCAAATGGAAAAGTGCAAAAACTAAAACCCTCTCCCCTCCTCCGACAGACCTCAAGGGTAAATAAGAGCCTTTTTCATAATTTCGGCCGACTAGCGACTGGGCCAAATCTGCCACTCGCACTACATAATTTTAGCTTAATTATTAATAATAATATATGGAAATAAAATAAAATTATTATTATAATAAAAATTATTATATGATAATCAGAATTAAAAAATTAATATAAGATACTATATTATAATTATAAAGTTACTAAAAACAAACCTGCTAAGAAACTTTCTTAAAAATCACCAAAAGTATTAAAATGACTACATTAAAACAAAAGCAAAATTGTCGAGCCGCAATTTGGTTTGTGAGAACACCAAATCATCTCAATTTTACCAAATCAAGCCAAGGAGGGTCAAGAGGATGATCTCTCAAACCCGCGAAACAACCGAAGCAACTTGTGCTGGGATTTATCAGGATCGTCCCCACCGATGGATTCTCGACCGATCAATTGCCTTACTAAAGGTGATGATGGTGTTGGTCAACACACTTTGCACCTTCGCCGACTATTCCTGCAATTCTGGACACTTACCTTTCCTCGCAGATGTCGTACCATCGGAACCAACTTCATCACCATGGATTTTCTATCTTCGTAAGCTGTTTGTTGTTCAAATGAATACGTTTTTAACCGCAGCGTCACGTTACCAAACGAAGTCGCATGATTCATCTGAATTGATGATCGTGATCAAGGTGAGTTTAAATGGTCTTCCTAGATAATCGCACATGATCGTCTTATTCTGCAATCGCTCGCTATCAAGCACTACAAAAACCACCCGGGTAGCAGAATCGTCCATTCTTCACTAAGACATTCCCTAACTATCCCCTTAGGGATTTTCACCGATCTATCGCCAAGAAAGTGTGGATGTCGTGGTTTGTTGGTCACCAAACCAACCGTTTACACAGAATATGGCAAAGAGGTTCACACCGGTTCCTAAATCCCATGTTGTGGATTTATCTATACAAGTCCACCAATATTTAATAAATTGTGGGAGAACCCGGATCCTGTATTTAACTGGATTCTTGCTTGGATTATGGTAATCGACTTGTTTAGTAAGAAATGCCTTTTTCTCAATGCCTAATCCTCTCATCAAAGACCAAAAATTCTTGCATAAAAAGACTGTCGATGATGTCCAAAAGAGGTATGTTGACTTTCACCGCCTTTAGGACTTAAGATACTCCGTCATTGGATGCTCTTCTCAAGTTTCTAAGTGCCCGTGGAAACGGAGGTGGTATGTTATCATCAATCCTCCTTCAGAAAACGCTGCCTGCTCCAATTCTACTTCATTCCCGGGCTTCCTCAACAAAGCCAGCATGGGCTAATCAACATCTTTTCCACTCCTCAGGGTGATTATAGCCTTAACTTCATCCATTCCTGAATTACTGGATGACCCTACCTACGATTCCCTTCGCTCGGTATCACGGCGGCTGGAACCCTCCTCTTTCCCGCACTTCGCATTATCAAGGCTGATCTTTTGTGATCGAAGTTCAGAGGTTGTCAATTTTCGTTTAGATTGCCTCAAGCCCATCTATTCTTTTGTTCAGTGGTGCTTTCTACAAGATCAACTTCAGCCAATCTGTCACTGATCCCTTTCGTTTCCACAAAATTACCTACCGCACTTTACTCAAATTTAAAACCATTGTCTACGGTGAGACGAGAATGGAGGTGGTCAGGTTGAGAGGTGGAACTAAACCTCCGTGGTCAGCAGTCGGGGGCAAGAAAGGTGGGGATTGCCTAGAGAGGCTACGTGATCTCCAGCTTGGAATCAGAGGGTATTACCATATTACAGTCAGGCTTATCACCTACAACATCTGCCGTCTCCGACATCAAACCTCTCATTGATGGAGAGCAATTTGTATCATGCCCTCGATTTACCTCAGATTGAAACTGTGAATGGGTTGGTCTCGCAGTTGTTTTCTACCACGCATGCACTTCATGGAGCCTTTTCCTCAAGCCTCCACCTTCCTAGCTAAGGTTGAAATTTAGCTTGTTTCCTATGTCCCGCAATGCATACATCCCACTAGGGTTGGCTAAAGGCATTTTTCTTTCCATTTCTCTGGGTTTGGTCTATCCTAACTTGTAGTGCTTCAAACATATAGTTCGTAAAATCCATGGTTTACTCGGGATGCTTACTCATAAAATCTCCCTACACATGGTTTCCAATAATCGTTTCACGGGCAGAGACATACCAACATAGAAGTGGTTTGGTCAGCATCCATGTATCAAACCCATGATGTGGACAAGCACTAATGGTCTCTATGAATCTTTCCCAACACTGCAGAACTCTCTACCATCTCGAAATGCAAAGGTGTAAATTTGTCTCTTTCAAATCGTCGCCTTATGAGCAATCGAAGAATTTTAACTCGCTGCACTTCAAATCCCAATTTCTTATGGTTCTAGGTCGCAAAGGAGTTGAGCCAAATCTGGCCTTAATCCTTAGTGGTCACTGGAAATGCTCACTAGCAATCCATGTCAATCATACTCCCTTAAAGGTAGAAAAACTTCCTCAAAATCCCTTATATGTGTGTATGGATTTTCATTTTCCATACCATGGTATTTCATGGGAGGCGGCACTGGTGAAATCTCACCGCTACATCTCATAGGAGGTACGATGCGGTGAAGGGGCACTAACTCTAGGGGGTGATGTATCCCTCATCGACCTATATGCAAGCCGATTCACTGGGGACCTCACTGACTGCTTCTTCGCCAAAGGATCCACAGATCGGGGTGTACACCGACTTCATCACAATAATTTGTGCACCGACTCAAGAGCCACCTGGCGTCTTATCCCACTGGTGTAAACACCGTTACACAATTTCAGACAACAAAGAGCACAACAAAACTCGCAAAAAGAGTTGGGGTGGTTAAAAGATAAAACCAACGTAAAAATAAAAATAAAGGCAGCGACAGAATTGATGAACACTGGTAAAGTGATAGTAATTTAGATTCAAAAGGGTTAAAGGTCACCTTCACTTGTGATGTTGATCACAAGTACACTTCAACTTTATCAAACGAAAAGGGGGGCACCATCCCCGCACCCATACGCACGGATTCACAGGCTAAGTAGGTGATCCGGATCAACAAATTTTATATCCTGTTCTCCTACCGCTGTGAGTCAAGCTAACGGCAGCATAAATGCCCAGTGGCCTAACACGGGATAGGTTTTCATCCCAAGGAATGACTCTTGCATCAGTGTTGAAAATTACGAGCTTTTATTCGATTGGATTTGTTTCAAAAACAGCGGTGAGGCTTGAAACCGATTAATCAGAAAACTAAAAGTGAAGGTGAAAAGGTAACTTAAGATTTAGTCACGAACTTGATAACATAGGCAAACAAGTGTCCCTGCTTATCCTCGCATTATGACAAGCAATCTATACCCAAGCCATAACTTCCATCTTTGTTTAACTAGCAAACCTAACAACTCTAGAATCAGTCTTATTTTCGAGTCAAATGATAGCACATGCATCTACAAATTTTTCGGGCTTGAAACCCTAATATCTGGGAATAATTACTTAGGTGGCTCGGGAAGACTATCTAAAAACCACATTGCATCTAAAAGGTCATATGCAATCGGGATCCAAAGCATGGTAAGTATTGGCCAAATTAATGATACTAAATGATATCTAACCCTAGTTTGAGAAGATCGATTTAACAAGATCAGAGACGAATACATGAGGACAACCTCGCAACCCGCCCCACAACCAAGCTTAGCTACCTTCCTCTTCAAAAGAAAAGAGGCTTAGCCAAGCATCTCTGAGTTGTCATCCTCAAGAGGGTCGCTTTGCACTTAGAAAATAAGAGAAAGAGTGAGAGAGTAGTTGAGAGAAAAACAAACCCTAAAATGAAAGTCGTGAATCAGACAAATGCCAAGAGTTCCTTTTGGTTACAAAACTATGGGGTTTATATAGGCCACCCATTATGAAACTACACCAAAGCCTAACATTTTGGCTAAAATAAGGGACAAGTAAGTAATACACCAAAAAATGAGGCCTACTTTCAATAATTACACAAAGACACAAGGTACTGCTTATGCACCAATTCGCTTGAGGTAAAATGAAAATTCCTCGCGATAGCTAAAAATTAGTGCAGCTAAATCGCACGTAGATAGCGAACCGAGACTTCATTATGCATCGGTAATTTCACAGCTAGCTAAATTTCGCTAGCTTAGCGAAATGTTTCGAGATAGCGAATGAGCTAATTTCGCAGTACGTGAATCCAGCGCATTTTTGAATGCCTGTTTGGGGCCTCTCACTGTTAGGATTGGCAAATTTTCGCATGATTGCGAATTCCGTAATCCCACAAATTTTCGTAATCTTACCGAAATTCCCTGTTTGTATATTCTTCACTCGCGCATACCAGACCTTCATCGTATCATTTCTTCTCACTTTGCTCATTCCTTCATCAATTTTGAGATGTTTCAAGGCCGGCAATGGTTCACCTACGGATCAGATATATTTGATATCGAACTCTCAAATTACGCAAAACGTAAAACAACCAAAAATACCTCTAAACAGATAAGTGATAATAAGAAGACCTTAACACTTCAATCACACCACATGATTAGTAGCAGAAAGCACTCCAAACCTATCTCAAATAGCCCTAAAATAGCACTTTCTTTGTAATCACTGGTTTCCATGGCTCAAGTCACGTATTAATGCTCTTTTGTCAAGTGGAAAATTATCGGAACTATATAGAGACACCATTTAAATTGGGGATCTTGTATAATTCAATTAACAAAATGTTTTCCTACAATGTACTAAATTAATTAATGTCAATTTAACAGCATGAAACAAAGAATCTAAAGTAATGTTATACATTCAATCAATTTCTCGCCAAGATAAATTAATTATTATTATTTAATTTAAACATGCGACATTTTGGTTACAGTGAGATATATATCACAAATCTACTAACCTAAACCTCCTACTCATCGCATATTTCCATTCATGTCGCTATCCAATGTAATTGAATTAAAAATACACAATAAATATGTCTTTAATGAAAAATATTCAATATGTACATCACAGAAATGTATCGAAATATAGATCACATGCCGTGTACATAATCAGATCATTAAATGTCATCTAAGTTATCATCATTTTGTCCACCCACCATACTCCTCATACCACTGAACGACCCAGCAAACAGGTTCGAACACTTTGCGCTTCGTCTGGGGCCCGACGGTTTACCCATAGTTTGCTCGACTTTCCTCTCAAGCAAAGAGATATCCTCCGCGAGAGTGTGTTAAAGTCTGGGCAGCTCAACCTTGCTCTGCTGGGCTTGACGAACTCGACTCATTCGTCTCGTAGAGCATCAAGCACAACTGATTCGCTGCCGATGAAGAACTTCATGAACATCACGCATGCCACAGATTTACTAATCCAATGATACATATAATCAATCTATATGTTCTAAGAATCAGAAATGCAATTTTCTTATATGCTAATAATGGAATTATCGAAGGCTCTGTATCCACTACACACAATAATATAATCACAATATATTATCAATTAACCTTTTAATTTTAGTTAATTATAATATACAATTTAATTTTCACAATTCAAAAAACGTACCCACAAAAATCACAAGATAATCGTAAAATTAATAACTAATTAATCAAAAATTATAATTCTTCTCGAGGTCATACTACCACATGCGCTCTACAACAGATTTCATTCGTTATAATTATAATTAATCCAGAAACAGAATAATTTAAATGTTGAATGATATTTTACTGTTATTACATTCTAATTAGGATCTTAGAATGTTATTGAATGATAATTTAAACAGATTGCATTCTTTATTAGGACGTTTATTTTATGGTTTGGTGTGAAAACATTTAATGTTGAAATGAAGCCCTAATGGAATAACTGTAAAGAACACTTACAGACGAAAACATTCTAGTAAAGAACAGATTTTAAGTGTTCTTTATCCTTTAGTGTTCTTGTCCTTCTAGTAAATTCTTAGAAGGCGTTGTTGAAAACATTTTTTTTATTAGATTCAGGATGATTATTTACACGTGAGAGTGTAAGCCCTGCCTTCACTAGGCCCACCCGGCCTCCACCAAGGTAAACCCATAACTAGGCCCGCATCTCTGCGTGTTAAGGCCCGGGAACTTTCCTGGGCCCAATTTAAAGCCCATTCACTTTACTCCCGTTTATCTGCCTTCTTAGAATCTGGTCAGAATGGAAAAACTACTCAGACTCTTTTTTTTTTTTTTTTTTTCTTGCCTATCTAATTGGCCTGCACATTCTTTTCCGCCAAACATGGCAAATTTTCATGGTGCCAACATTTATGGGAGTGCAGTAGGTTTTGATGCCTCCTTGGAAAACATGGAAAATTTCCCATAAAATTTCCTAGAACAACATTCAAAACAGGAACATCAATTTTTTTTTATTTTCGCGCACCCGCAAATAACAAATAACAAGTTTAAAATTCCATTTTGCGGCCAATTCACAAAAATCGTCAAACATGAAAACATACGTGAAAAGCTCGATACCATTGTTAATTCTAGCGATCAAGAATACTTACTCGTTGTTCCTGATCGTACGAAAACTTGACAAAACCGACATGTATGTCTTCACTGCTGTATGTCTTGATGGCTAAATGTGTAAACTCCAGTACTAAGCGATTACGATTCCCTTGATCCGAACACCATGATTTTTTGTGCAAATCTGATTTCTTCTCATTCTGTAAGACCTTATTTCTTTTCTTTTTTTTTTTAAATTATCTTCTTTTCTCACATGCACCTTTTAGCATTTATAAATGAGTTGAAGCTTGATTTTCTCACGAACAATTGCCTCGGCTTGCATATAATAGGTTGAGTCAGCCCATGTGGGCGACCCAGCCCAAGTCCAACATCTCCCACTCGCCCATAATGGGCTGGACTCATATCAATCAATGTGATAGGGTACATATTTGCACTGAATTATTCATGCGAATTGAAGGAATAAGTCATAGACTGAAACACAGGTAATGGGAGCTCCAATATAGAAACCCTTATAGGCCATATTGGAGACATCAACCTCAAAACATAATTAATCGAAAGTGTACTTACTATACCCCAAACATTTTGAATTACATAATTGAGTATTATTCAATCCCTCAAATTCTATACTCAATTCATCACAGCGATAACAAGTATTACAAATCATATCAAACTCCTTCGAGTGAGATGATTTGACCGGTGAATACAAGCAAAAAGTGTAAAACCAAAAATGTTCTTTCTTTCGCCCTCATATCAATTAGATCTAAATTAACTCGCTTTCCTAAGAATGCACCTTTATGTCGAATCATTCCATGACCATAGGATACACCCTTAAGGTAGCAATCATTAACACATCAAATCATGATATAGTCAAGAGTTGCAAAGGGTAAAGTGTTGAGATCTATATCAAGATCTCTTAAGGACTCACACAGTGAAGAAGCATGGATCCATTCTTCGACTTCCTTATAGGTCGACTAGCACATGCAGTATGAGAAGCGTATGGCGAGCTTTTCTTTTTTCTTATCTGAATGAGATGTATGTCATTGCTCTCCTCGTTTAAGAGGTAATATACCATCTGAGTCTTAGTGTTGTCCACTTGAAATCACAGGAACCAAACTGAGAATTCTCATCTTCTCCCCGCGCTAATAGTGCTAGATGACTAATTTCACCTTTCATTTATCATATATAGACACATGAATGGTGGGGATACATTCATGTCGGCTCTTCTATTTAAGAACCTGTCTTGGTTCTAACCGAGAGCGACTTCAAATTAATGTCTTTGAATTAAATTCGCTCGAGCTCTTTCAGTCGCTGTCGGGCGCTATGAACAAATATTCTCATCTCTGCACTTTCAGCCTTCACAGGCGCTGAGGCGTTGCTCAGTGTGGAGTGGGCCAATCTTAGTCTATCGAACATGCTTTGTTAAGATTCTATGACTCTGCTCTTACGGTATCCTGTAAAATAGCGTTTGAATAATATGCAAAAACATTTAAGTATTCAGCAAGCGTAAGCATCCTAATCAGCGATTACACTCTTGCATAAGCCCGAGTTTAACATGTCTAATGAATACATCCTAGCTATTGGCTTGGTGGTGGGTCGACCACCATGTGTTTGTGAAATGTATTTTAGGACCACGTCCTTGTCGGTAATTGCATCTCTAATATAATGATATCTTTTCTTGATATGTTTGGTCTTTCCATGATATTTGGATCCTTGGCAACGACCAATGCGTGATGTTGTCACAAAAAAATTGTCCACGGGCTCTAATGCGGTTGTGATTTCTAAATGATGTAGAAACTCCTTAACCAAAAGCGCATCTTGAGTTGTTGCGGAGCAGCTGCGTGATCGGCCTCCATGAGTAGACAAGGCTACTGGTGCTTTTGCTACTCCCATAGTATAAGTATCATTTAGCAAAGAAAGCATATCCCGAAGTCGATTTGCAGCGATCAACATCACCTCCCCAATCGGCATCAGGTAACGATGGGCGCAAATCCTTCTTTACATGATAACATAGCATGTAGTG
Organism: Tetrastigma voinierianum; assembly: GCA_016808115.1. Classification (NCBI taxonomy): domain Eukaryota; kingdom Viridiplantae; phylum Streptophyta; class Magnoliopsida; order Vitales; family Vitaceae; genus Tetrastigma; species Tetrastigma voinierianum. Next base: position 74,826 of record JAEQBH010002886.1, read on the forward strand.
AAGTTTCCTTTCGAATCACCTTAAATCCTCTTGGCCGCCATCCGGTCTTGTTGACGGCGTTTGATTGAAAGCCCAGAAGCTAAGCAAAGCCATGGCATAACATATGTCGGGACTTGTACATCATTGCATACACATCGGACTGCAAGCGGCAACGGCATAAAGGTACTCTGGACATTTACATTTCTCTTAAAGTCTTAGGACACATATCGAAGACTTAGGCTCAAGCTTTTTTCGAGGTATCCATCGGCTTGCTATCTTGCATGTGATAGGCGCTCTAACATCTTTTGATGTAAGTCTCTTGGGAGATAAACCCAAAAGCCTTTTAGCGATCTCTTATGATCTTCACACACCAAGCACGTAGCTAGATTCACCCATATCTTTCATTTCAAAGTTTGATAATGACCACTTCTTAGTAGTGTCAATCATCTCTTTATATTTTCCAGCTATTAAAATATCATCGACATACAAGGAAAAATTACCAAAACCATTACTGAGCGTTTAAATACACGCGATGGTCTTCTTCCATCATCGTAAAGCCATCCCTTTGGATTGCTTGATGAAACTTGATGTTCCATTTCCTAGATGCTTGATTGAGACCATATATAGATCTTTTGAGCTTGCAAACTTTGCGCTCTTGTCCTTTAGATTCAAAACCTAAAGGTTGATCCATATAGATTTCTTCATCTAGTTCTCCATTGAGAAATGCAGTTTTACGTCCATTTGGTTTAATTCTAGAGATCCATATGCGTGGCTAGAATGAGGCGGCGAAGTAATTCTGTAGCGGTGGGAATGTGTCTTCATAGTCAATTCCCTCTTCTTGTGTGTAGCCTTTTTGCTACCGATCGAGGCCTTATATCTTTCTATGGACCCATCCGCCTTCTGTTTATTTTGATCATTTATTTCCAATAGTTTTACCGTCTGTGATAGATCAACCAAATCGGACTTGATTGAAAGTTCTCATTGACTCAATTTCTTCTTTATAAGCTTTACTCCATTCCTTAGCATTAGGACCAGATAGAGCCTACGTAATTTTGCTCTTCGGTCATCTGTGGAGCAATCATGAATGCTTTCGATCTCAAATCGGCGACGGGGGGGATACGTTCACGGATGCTTCGGCGGTTGAGATTGCTCATGTCTTGCTCATGGGGTCGGATCGAGCACTATATCGCTCCCACTTTCCTCAGGAGGATTAGAGTGTCCTCTAATCCCTCTGCGTGGTAGGAGTGCCGCCATTTTCTAGATTTTCCTTAAAATTGAAATCTTTATTAACCTACCTCTCACGGGATAGTCCTCTTCTAAGAAAAGCGACATCACGGGACTGGCTTCGTCGCGCTCCCATCGGCATTTTCTGTGAAACAAATCCTTTGGAGGGTTTTGAGTATCTAATGAAAATAAACTTTTTCCCTTTAGGACGAGTTTCCCATATTGATGGTATTATTGTGAATGTAAGCTACCCCGAGGATGCAAATTTCCTAAGTCGGGTTTGTACTATTCATAAATCATATGGGGTGGAGGGACGATTTAGGAGCACACGATTAAGTACGTAGGCGACCGATTAATGTATCTCCCCAGAAGGAGATAGTTAAATTTGCTTGCGCCATCATTGACCTAACCATGTCTAAGAGGGTTCTATTCCTCCTTTCTGCAACTCCATTTTGTTGCGGAGTGTGAATAGTTAGATATCGAGCTATACCCACTTTCATCACAAAAACTTTTATGAATTGGTCGGATAGATATTCATGACCTCGATCGGTCCTTGATGTTTTTGATCTTCGCGTTTAGTGATTCTCTACCAAATTGGTATATCGACACAGGCAGTCGATGCGTCGAGACTTGTTAAATCAATAACGTGACAAAACGTGACGAATTGATGCTACAGTGATGGGACAGTGACTTTGTGCTGTACGTTAATTGAATGGATATGATGGATAGTGTAATGGATTAATGGCTCTCTTGGCTTTGCAGAATGGTAATCTAGTTGCTTTTCCGGCCTAAGCAATGCTCATGTAGAGTAATTCTATTTGTGAGTGATCCCAAGAGACCTATAAAGCCAATCATTATTAGGTCTTGCCCAATGTGTCCTAATCTGTATGCCCATAAAATACTCGATGTGAAATGAAATGGAATTACCAACAACATAGATAGGCAGTCATTCGGTACAATATTAGTGATGTCAACCTGTAATCCATCTAACACATGCTTGAACCATAATAGCCGTTGTCCGGAAATACTTTTACACAACCTTATTAAATATAAGTTGGAAACCTAGTTCTGAGTAGAGCGAAGAATAAGAAACAATTTGTCGAACTTGAGGAGCATATAGCGCATCCCTTGAAGATAAGCGTCTGATACCATGACTCTAGTTTGCAGTACCGATCCTAGCATGATAGCGGAAGCATTATTCCACATGTATATACTTCTATTTGCCTTTAGGAATTGTGAAATTCCACATAAGTTGTTCGGTCCTTGCTCGTGGTCGGTTCTTTGCGAGTCACAGTCGAGAGCAGTCTCGGCCAAGCATTAGCGGCTACCCCAACATATAAGTTAGAGGGATGAGTTTACGTACCAAACAATACCTTTGGCTCAGTGCAATCACGAGCAAAGTGACAAGGTTTACCACCGATTAAAAGCAGGTTCTTGTTTACACTTTGTGCTGTACGTTTCCAGCTTGCGCTTTTGTCCACTAGAACTTGCTTCATTTCCTCTTTTTCCCTTTTGGAAACCCTTACCTTTCCAATTTTTGCGTCTAGAGCCTTTTGCTCCTCGCGATTTGGATTCAGTCATGAAAGCTTCATTAGCAGGCTTCTGGGAGAAGGCGATCTTCTCAAGCTCAACATGGCCAGAGCAACATCATCAAAAGTTTTTGATGTTCTCATTATGGGAAAGGTTAACACGCATGTGTTCCCGATTGCGACAAGAGCGAATAGCAGTTGAACTTCTTTGCTCATCGATCATGTCATGCCTGCGACCCTCAATTCGCGATCATATTGGAGACGTGATCGTAAGATCTTGCCTCATGGTGTCATTAAGGCGCTTCTTATAACCGTCGAGCTTGAGGTTAGCCGCGAAGTCTTGTTGTTGAGGATTGCACCATATTGAACCTTACTTGACATCCCAAAGCTATGAGGCGAGCGATTGCCTCTCAAATCGCGACATCCGTCCATTTTTCATGCTTTACTCGGCATCAATGCGAAACAACCGCGATCTTTGCGCTTGTAGGCTTGATAGGCTTCAGGTCTCGCCTATGTTGACGGTGGTCGTTCTTCGGGTTCGACCATTGGTTGTGTAATGGTTTCCGGCATGTCTTGCTCCTCCTAGGAATCTGAATCTTACGATGCCAAACATAGTAATTCTGTCTATTCGGCTTGTCTCCATGGTTCAAGTCGGCGACAATGCTCTTTATTTGTAAACCATTTCAACTATATAGAGACAATTACTTAAGTGGGATCTTGTACAATTCAATTAACAAAAAATGTTTTGCTTTCTGATGTACTAAATTAATTAATAATAATTTAACACACATGAAAAGCTTGACAGTAATGTTAGTATTCAATCAATTTACATTAGCCTGGTCAATTATTATTATTTAATTTAAACATGCTTGTAACATTTTAGTTTATTAGGTAAGAAGATATATATTGCTTAAATACACCAACCTAAAACCTCCCTATGAGAATAATATTTCCATTCATGCTCATCCAATGTAATTAAATTAAAAAAATACACAATAAACATGTCTTTAATGAAAAACATTCAATATGTACATCATTAGGAAATGTATTGGAAATATAGATCACATGCCAGGTACATAATCAGGATCATCAACAATGTCATCCTAGTTATAATGTTTTGTCCACCCGACTCATACTCCTCATACCAGAAAGCGAATCTAGCGGCGGGTTCCAAACACTTTGCGAAAGCCGTCCAGTCAACGAATACCCATAGCCTTAAAAGTGAGCTTTCCCTCTCAAGCGTGCCTCCTGCGAGAGTGTTACGTCTAAAGCTCAACTGCTTTGTTTCAAGCAATGGCCGACTCCGACCGATGCGGTGAGCATCAAGCACAATGTCTAGTTTGTTGCTCGATGAAGAACTCATGAACATCCGCGATGCCCTGATTTACAATCAATGATACATATAATGTATGTTCGGCAAGCGTATGAAATGCGCTCTTCTTATATGCGATAAATGAATTATTTGTGCTCTTTTATCCACTACACACACAAATAATCACAATATATGTCAATTAACCTTTTAATTAGTTAATTATAATATACAATTTAATTTCAATAATTCAAAAATTCACAAAAATCACGAGATAATCGAAAAATTAATAACTAATTATTGAAAAATTATATGATTTTCACGAGGGGTCACACTTGTCACATGTATAGCAGTTTTCATTCGTTTATGAGGAATTATAGAGTAATCGAGAAACGAGATAATTTAAATGTTGAATGATATTTTCTTGTTATTACACATTCTGATGGGATCTGGAATGTTGAATGATAATTTAAGCAGTGCATTCTTTATTAGGAGCGTTTATTTTATGGTTTGGTGTGAAAACATTTAATGTTGAAATGAAGCCCCTAATGGAATAACTGTGAACCCTTGGTAACCATTTATTAAGAAACGATTTTAAATGTTCTTTATCTTTAGTGTTCTTGTCCTTCTAGTAAATTCTTAGAAAGGCGTTGTTAGTATTTCTTTATTGGATGGATGATTATTTACGTGGAGAGTGTAAGCCCCGTTCGATTAGCCCAGTCGGGGCCTCACCAAATAAACCTGGCGGGCCACTTGTCTCTACGTCATTAGGCCGGGGCTTTCACCGGGCCCCCGATTTAAAAACCACCCTTGTTGTCGTCTTTATGTTTAGGAATTAGTCACGTAATGGAGAGCCACCGAGACTCTTCTTTCTTTTCTCGGTTCATAGTTGTATTCTTTTCCGCCAAACATGGCAAATTTTCATGGTGCCAACATTTATATAAGTCTGATGAGTTTTGATGCCTCAGCAGAAAACATGGAAGAATTTCGAAACGACATTAAAGCGGAACATCAATTTTTGTTTTTATTTTTTGGCGAGACGGTCAGGAACAACAAGTTTCCCATAAAATTTCGATTTTCGCCAGTTTGACCCTAAAATCGTTGAACATGAAAACATCGTGAAAAGCTTTGATACCATTGTTAATTCTAAGAGGATGAACGCTTTCTGGTTCGAAGTGATTGAAAAACGACGGATAAGATAACAGTAACTGATGTAATACAATTATTCAGCGGATTCTGATTGAAGACATGGTGCGTTGAAGATAAGTTTCTTCTATGTTTATAACAAGGCATTTGTGTTTCTTTTTTGGAAGAAAATGTATCTTGCTTTATACATGTACCTTTTAGCATGGGTTGAAACAGTTTCTCAAATTATTTGTACTGTTATTTATAGCAGGTTAGTCTAGCCATAATGAGCGACCCGACCCAAGTCCAACAGATAGTGTAAACAACAATTTGAAGTGGCTTATACATCAAAATGAATGCATATACAAGATGCACTTCTTTGATATTTAAAAGAAAGCATGTGGTGATATGTCATTTCAAATATTGATTGAAACTTCAAATCCCAAGGCAAAAGCTACATGGTGATAAATCTGTATGCTGGTCTCTCTGACAAATTTTCTCCTGCAGTAACATATTTAATTTTAGATATCTGACTATCACCACTCAAACAACGACGTAAGACCAATTTAGTAGTGTTAAATGCATGAGGCAATAACTTCAAGATCAGGACTTGCATCATTTGGGACAAATGATGGAAATAGAACTTCCTCCAGCATGACCGCATATGCAAATATGCATAATAAATGGGCATATACTTATATAAACATATTAAAAATGAAGTTAATATAAATTAGCAAATTTTAGAATCTAAGACCTCGAGAGAACGCCCTTTGCTTTTAAAAAGCAGCTAAGACTATTCCTTTCGGCCCTCAACTTACCAGGATATAAACAAACCTTCTACTTTTCAGGCTCAAAATGAACAAATCAAATAAAGAATGAACAATAGTTACTACTACTACTACTACTATTATAATTATAATTATAATGCCCAAGACTATTCTCTCTAATTTGAGATTTATGATGCAAAGTTCATCAGTTATTTTTCAAGCTTCTTGAAGATCTTTGAGGACACGGTTCCAAATTTTCATCTTTCACCTTAGAAATGAATTGAAATAGACATTGTTAACTGAAGTTTAGGTAATCTACTTTCCTACCTGGTTGGAGAACATGTCACTAATTTGGATAGATTAATGATATTTGTTTATAAGCAGTTCAATGAATGAGTCTGAGTCAAATTCTTTAAAGATCATTGCTAGCTTTAGCTAGCAGGAGGCTTATTGATTTAATTCTATTAACAATTGAAAAGCACGACAAGTTTTCAATTGGATGCTTCTAATGGCATATACATGATTATGACAATGCTTGAGGAAAATTTGCTCTCGTGATGAGAATAACAAAGAACATCTTTGATTCGAAAAGAATGTTTTGATGATTTAGGAAGAAGATGGAGCCAGAAAGTTTGATTTTAAGTAAGGAGAGATGGCTATGATAAGGATAAGGACTAAACAATTTCCACAAAAGGTGCACTAGAAACTCTACAGAGTACAGTCCATTAAAAGTCTCAATAAAATTAGCTCCTATTTTGCCAGAACATCTTCAACATCAAGGTTCTCATTCTATGTTCTAAACCTGAAGATGTTTCAACTAACCGTGACCCGAATGCTCACTTATCACCAGCTCCTCATTTAAAAGAGGAAAATTAAGATATTATTGATCATTAAATTATTTCTAAAGGAGGGGACTATCAAAAGTATCCTGTCAAATAGAGAGGGAATCCATTTTCTGACACATGAATTATAGATAGGGAATTCCAAACTGAAGCTTTATGAAAAGATTTTGCTAGCTCTGTTTGAGGTGAGGTTGCCTAACACAAAAGAGTTGATTCAATAGTGAAACCACATTCAAGTCTAATAAAAGCACAAAGGAGTGTTAACTTCCATTATTCTCAACCATACCAAAAACAAAACCCATCCTCACAAATCTCTCTCCCAAAAACACCACAGTTTAAATTAAGAATAATAAAAACATCACCGTGTCATAGGAAAATCCCCCACACAAGACCAGACCAGAGTCTCCCTCAAGCATATCCTCGGCTAAAAAAAACAGTTTAAAGGTCATGGGTTAAGACTAAAGACTCTAGTTTTAAAATTCCGCTTTTAAAACATGGGTTTCAAAGATTAATTTTTTAAGAAAAATTTTCTTTTTGTATAAGAAAGATAATAACAACGGGATCCATGTAGGTTGATTATTATTATTTAAAATTTTTTAAAATCAAAACTACATTTCCCTTTGCTTATCTTTTACCCCTTTGTTAAATAAATAAAATTAACTTAAAAAAACAAAGTAAGAACAAAAGATAATTGAAAGAAATGCTTACAATTTTATTGATTCAAACTTTCTGTACAAACTCTTTCACTCTCACTCAACTCTCTCAAACTCTATAAGGCATTCATGAGGCATGCCTTCTACGTATGTAAAGCCTCTAATTTATAGACTACTTTCAAACTAAAAGACAAAATTGAAAAGTAAAAAATCTACCTAACAATTAAATGTTTGAGAGTACTTGTCCTTAAAAAGGACAATTAATGACTTATAGCTCTGCTATTTACTTTTACTATACCACATAAATAAAAGTTAAAATCTAATCCTCTTTTATGCAAATCAAATCTTTTAACAAGTCTTCAAACTTTAGTTCTTTCTTTTCTTTGATGACTCATGTGATAAATAAGCAAAATGAGTTCTCTTGAGGACACGTTCTTTTTCTTTGTTTGTCTAGTGACTCAAGATAAGCTTGGTTACGAAAGGCGCTACGGGCTGGTTTTAGTTTATGAGTTGACTCTTGTTTGCGGGATTTGATGTCTTCAGTGTCTTCATTCACTTTCCACGTTTGCATAACTCTGCATCTAGACTTTCCCGGAAGTTTGCGTCATATTTGATGTATGATATTAAGTGAATGCACTTAAAATTTGGTTAATAAAATCTTGTTCTTTTGAAGTTATAAAAATTTTGATTGAAAGTGTTTTCTAAGTTGAGTTTTCAAATTGACATAGTTGGGGTTTACTTGATAAAGATAAAAATTTTTATTTCTGGTTTTTCTAAATTCAAAAATTTGAAAATCTCTAAATCTATTGTAATATACAAGAAATTCTTTTGAACGGGTCATTTCCCATTCAGGTTTTTGTTGGTATTAAAGGTTCTTTATTATGTTTGATATATACATGATGATAACAAGCGAACGCGTGCTTCTCAGTTCTAGAAAGCAAAGATTGGTATGGTTTCAAAAGATATATCTAAAATGAGGTTTTAGTTCTAAAAAGATATTGAACAATATTTTTCAGTTTTTCAGGAAAATTATTAGGTACTTGATACATACTAGTTAAAAATATGTTTTTCAAAATCCCTTGATCCATGAGTTCAGGGATGAGTTCTAAATATTTTTTATCTAAAAAAGACTAAATAAACAACGAAAATAAATCAGGATCATGGTAAGCCATATATCCTGTTTTAATTCCACTGTTTTTGGTTCTAAATTGTTCATATAATATATTTGGTTCTTAACACTTTTTCATAAAATTTATCTAAAAGTATGATTCTATAATATTATAAATATATCGAGGTCGAACTTGTTTTTTAATTACAAGTTTGTCAAACTGTTCGGTAAGCAAAGCTGATTTTCTAATCATATTAATTAAATCGGTTTTACTAACATTGTTCAAAAACTCTGACTTTGATTCTAAATCCTTAATATGGTTTTCCTGTTTTCTTGGTTCTTAAGCATTTGGAATTTTTCAGTTTCTAAAACAACAAAGCTGGTTACGTAATTTTGAAGATGTTGAGAATTTAAGCTGAAATGGTTTTCCATAAGCATATTCATTTTGGTTTTGAAAGTTTTGAGGTTTTAAAGACCAAAGGTTATCATAATAACTTTATGTTCTTCAAAAAGGTTTTGAGAATACAAGGCGAATTGAAGGTTTGGGTTTAAAAAACTTCATTTTAAAGTAACAGTTCAGATTGATTTTGCTTTTTGAATTTCTCCTTTGAGCCATTTCCTGTACACAAGTTGGTCATAAATAAATCAATCATTTATATAATCGTCTACTTAACCAATCTGCTAATATATTATCCTTTCCTTTTATATGTTCAAATTTGGGTTTAAAACCAATTAAAGCGTTCTGAAATTTTATCCATATTTTTGTAGATAATTTTGAAGAATTTTTATTTTCAAAGAATTTTTTAATATTTTCACAATCAGTTCTTAAAGTAAATTGGTCTTGTTTAAAAATAGTGAAATTTTCTGAAACTTAAATTATAGCTTCTATTCTAAATACATTGAACTAAAGTTCTTTGATAATCACTAAAGTTCACTACAATATCTCTGAAAGTTTTCTTCTAAGTATTGGTTAATGCTAAAGAATTCCTCCCATCTGTTTGACTTGCATACGATTTGGATTATTTTATATTCACTTTCTAATGGGAGATGTAAGTTGGGAGGATTCTTAACAGATTCTTTTATCTTTTGGACTAATTTAATATCTTCACAGTTTAAATATTTTTGCCACTGTAATTTTGGTTTACTATAAGAGAGGTACAACTAATTGACTTAAGGTTTTTAATGTAAGATCTGTATAATTTAACAATCCTAAAAACTTTGAAGAGTTTTAAATCTTCTAGTTTGTGCGGAAAATTATTGATTTTTGTACTATATGTTCTTGAAGTTTTACTTGACCATTTTCTAATTCTAATCCTAAAAATTCAATTTGATTTTTAAATAACTTTATTTTCTTTCTACTAACTATCAATCCATAATTTATAAGTTCTTCAAAAAAAAGTTCTAAATGTTTTATATTGAAAAGTTTTGGAAAAACAAAATATCATCAATATATACAAATAAAAGAGTATTTGCAAATATTCTATCCGTCATTCGTTGAAATATTTGAGGAGCGTTCTTTGTCCAAATGGCATTACATTAATTCATATAAGCCACAGGACAAGCAGTCCATGGTTTGCTATCTTCATCTAATCTTATTTGCCAAAATCCACTCTTACAATCTAATTGAAAAATATCTACATCCTTGAATAGAATTAAAGTCTTTATTAAGGTATTTTATATGCATCATCATAAGTATTATCATTTAATCTTTTGTAATTAATTACCATCCCTAGCTTTCCTCGTTTTCTTCACTATGGTTTCTAACTTCTAAAAATCTTCAATGATCTATATTCAAACTTGGTTTAATAAGGTTATTTTGCAATAATTCTTCTATTTGTATTTTAAATTCTTTTGTATCTACAAGGTTACATGCAATATCGAAGTTTTATATTCATCTGGATTTTTATTGGTATTTTACAAATTGTTTTGTTCCTATTCAATGTTTTTTGAGAGTCTTCTCCTATAATTCCTATTTTTCTGCTTGAACTAAGGTTTTTAATTTTATGAGGTTTTAAATTTCGAATAATCATTAACTATACTATCTTTTATTTCCTCTATTTTATTTGTAATGAGAAACATGTTATTGATTACATTTTGTGTTTGTATAAGCAATTGTTGTAGTTTTGGGTGAAAGCTAACGGTTCTTTTGTATTGTTATACCTCCCCTTGTAAAGAATGTACAAAAATTTAAACCTAAAATAAAAGGATACAAACTTATACTAGGTACTAAATAGGTTTGTGAAGGTAATGTCATAGTTATGTTGGTAATTATCCATTGGAACATTAGCTATATATTTGTTATTATTATTTTTTCTTGAAGTTATCTTTAATTCTACGAGGTTGAGTTAACAAGGTTTGTTGATCTTCTTTTTGGTACTAAGGTTTCAAATAAAGATTTTACTTAGCTCATTGTATCTAACATTGCTTCTACTTTTATTTCATTTTCTTTAATTTAATAGTTCTTTGAAATGTTATTGTTTTACCTTATTTGCTGTATTTATAATTGTTTTGTAAAAAGAATTTATTGGTTCTTCTTCTGTTTGGTTCTTTATCACCTAAATTATTTGTCTTAACTTCTATGTAGGTTTCCTATTATTGTTGTCAAATCTTTCCATATATTATAAGGATTTATTTTACTTTCTAAGGTTGTCTAATTTTCTAAAATCTAAAGGTCTTATTTTTAGGTTTGTTTTTATTCATTTTCTTTTGGTTTATTACTACTACAATATCCATGGTTTACTTCTAAATTTCTGGGTTCAAATGGATTGATTTTATTTTCTACACTATATTTTGGTTTCTCTAAACTAAGTTTTTCAAATTGTTGGAAAAATATTTTCTATTTTATTTTCTTCTAATTCTTGGTTTCCTTTACTAATTGTTCCAGTATTTGATCTAATTTTTTTACTAAGTTTTCCTTAGTTCTTTTCGAATTTTGTTGTTCAATTTTTTATTTTTCTATTTCTTTTCTACAAAATTTATCTTCTTTAACTTAAATGTTCTTTTATATATAATCTAAGTTGCTTCCTAATTAGAATTAAAATGTTTAAAGTCTTCCAGCTTCTTTCCTAATTCCTAAGGTTGTATTACACAAATCTATTCTTCTCTGTTGAATTTCTTTAACTTTTCAAATTTTGTATATCAGTCACACTCACTGTTTTCTTTCTAACTTTTATGTTCTTCTAATACTACTTTGGTTATTCCTAAGCGAATTTCTAAGGTTCTTAAAATATTTAATTTCTTCTTTTTTAAACTCAAGATTCATTAATTTCTACAAGGTTTTTCTACCTATTCTAATTTCTATACTGATTTCTACACTAATTTCTATACTAATTTCTACTTTCTAAGAAATTGAACTACCTTATAGAACTTGAACTACTAACATAAGATTATCTATATAATATTTTACTATTTAGGTTCTAACTAAGATTCTAGGTTAAATAACTCTTCTTAGGTTTCTTTAATAGTGTTTTTCGTATTCACACAAATATTTAGAGAGACACTTGGGTTTCAGATATCTTTAGTAAGGTTTTTAACAGTGTTCTTAAAGCATCTGATTTATCTAAGAAATTTTTTCCTAAATTCTTCACGTGAATGTAAATTCTATTACTAAGTTCTTTTACACGATCATAATCTAAATTATAAACACTAGGTGGATAAGGAATAAAAGACATAAAATAAACACACAATAACTAACATACAAATTATAAACACAGACTTAATCACACAAAATTTTCACAATATCATAAACATACAATTTTAAAAAAGGTTGTTTCACAATATGACTTTAAACGGGGTAAGATAAAGCTTTGGTACTATGGAATTTAATTTCAAAAATTTTTAAATAATAATAATTAACATACAAGTGCTCTGATACCATTATTCTTCCTTATACCAAAAACAAACCCATCTCACAAATCTCTCCCCAAAACACCTGGTTTTAAATTAAGATAATAAACATCATTTCGGTGTCATAGGAAAAATCCCCATGAAGACCAGGACAAAGTCTCCCTCAAACGCCTATCCTCGGCTAAAAGCCAGGGTTAAGGTCATGGATTTAAAGCTAAAGACTCTAGTTTTAAAATTCCACTTTTCAAAACATGGGTTTCAAAGATTAATTTTAGAAAAAATTTTCTTTTTGTATAAGAAAAGATAATAACAACGGGATCCATGTAGGTTGATTATTATTTAAAATATTGCAAAATCAAAACTCCATTTCCTTTGTATCTTTTACCCCTTTGTTCCCCCTAAATAAATAAAATTAACAAAAAACAAAGTAAGAACAAAAAGGGTGAAAATCTTCTGATATTATTGATTTGAACTTTACGGCCTGCTTCTTTCCTCTCGCTCAACTCTCTCAAACTCTATAAGGCATTCATGAGGCAAGCCTTCTACGTATGTAAACCTCAATTTACTTGAGCTACTTTCAAACTAAAAGACAAAATTGAAAAGTAAAATCTACCTAACAATTAAATGTTTGAGACCACTTGTCGTAAGGACAATTAATGACTTACAACTTTACTATTTACTTTTACTATGCCACATAAATAAAATTTGAAAATCTAATCCTCTTTTGTACAAATCTTGAAATCTTTTTGTAAAACCCCAACCTTATTGAATGTTATAATAGTAGTTATTGAACTGATTTGAGGTCTAATGATAGAAGCGAGGGTGGATTAGAATTTAGAACGCTCTGGACATCATTTGGGCATGAAATTGAGAATTTTCGAAAATTGTAATAGGTGCCCTAATGAATAGTGATTTTTTCTTATTTTATCAGGATGGAGGGGTTAAAGTTTTAAGAAATTCCGATTCACATGACTTTGACGATATTTAGATAATGGAGATTTAAGTGAATAGTGATTCCAGGATGAAATTTGGAGCTGTATTTGTTGAAGTCGAATACGAAAAGGTTTGGAATAAATCATAAAGACTAACGGCGAAATAAAGTGAAGCAGTCCGTTTGGATAGTTTCCGGGTGATTGACGTCCAGTCGGGTAATGTCTGTTATTGTCAGGATTCTGGAGTTTTAATAGTTTTTAAATCGGAGTTGATTGATTTGAACTGAAATTCCTTGTGAAGGATTTAGTTAAAATATTATTTTATGTTCAAATTTAAATATAGATGACCATAGAATATTTTGACATATAATTGATATAAGCGTTAAAGAAATGAAGCGAGATAAAATCTGTATAATGGAGATATTTAATTGTCTTAGCCGTCAATCTTCTTAATAATTTGAAAGTTATGATTTAAATAATGGGTAAATGACTTGATGCCGTAGGAATGAATGGTAGAAACTTTAGATAAAGTAATTAAAGCTTTAAACCAACTTGATATTTTTTACTTAAGGGCACTTTTGGAATAATATTTTAAAGTCTAGAATTTAGAGTTTAAGTGCTTTCGAAAAGGGGATCACGTAGGGAGAGGGAAAGAAAGGAGAAAGAGAAAGAAAGGGGGAAAGAAAAGGAAAGAGGAAGAGAAGAAAGGTTGGGGCAAAGTGGAGAGGTGAGTTTTCTTCTCCTTGAAGCTTTCAAGTCTTCCCCCTGAAGTGATAGCAAGGGAGAGAGGCCAAAGGAAACCAAGAAACAGTAAGTTTTCGTAGTGGGAAAGTTGGATTTTTATGTTTTAAATGCACAATGATTTGAGGTTCTTTGTATGGATGTTAAATTAGTGAGCGTTAGGGTTGAATGATGATGAATTTTGAGATAGAATTGAGAAAGCGTGGATTGAATTAGGGTTTTGTCAGTAGTAGGGTTGGGTTTGATAGTGGTGTGTGTGATATGTTGAAATGGGTATAATGCATCGAGATTTAAGTGTTTAGAAATTGAAAGAAAAATGAAGAAAACGCATTTTGAAATTTTGGACAACAGTCTCATTGCAGGGAATGTCCTGTTTTCTGTTTTTTGACCAGTTTTGGTATTTTGGCTATAACTTGCTCGAATTTTGATCCGATTTGAGTGATTCAAATTTAAGTTCTGATAAAACTACAGGGAAAATTTATCTGAAGGAAGTTTAAGCAAATTGTAATCGTAAAGTGCCCAGAAAATGGTTCAAAAGTGGAGTATGTGCAGATTATGTTACTGCAAACTGAGTCATATGTTGTGCGAAGATTGTGTTATGTGGTTGAAAGGGCTTTAGAAGAATTTTAAATTGAAAATTTAAAGAGATGTCATTAGCTATATCAGAACTGATCTGGAGAGTTTCATAAATTTTGAAGACCGTTGAATAATTTTGAGTCATAAAGTCTATAGAGTATTGTTGGAAAAAGGTTGGCCTAAATGAGTGGGTTTTTAGTGCTTAAGGGTAATTTGTTCATTTGGCTTTAAATGAATGTGTATGGTGGATTAAAATGGATGTTATGGTTAATGTGTAATTGTGATTTTCTTGGAAAAGGTGAAAAGGACTATCGGACGGGAACGGGAACTCAACGGGAAGCAAGCGGAATTGAGCGGTGAACTGTGAGTGAAAATGATATTTTGAAAAAAATGAGTTTTTAAAAGTGAATGGTTTTAATGTTAAGCTGAAAGTTTAATGGAAATGTTTATGTACATGTTAAGGCATATGAAATGTTTTATCTTGCATCGATATATATATTTATATGTATGCATATGATAAAGTGTTATGAATTTTAAATGTGTGAAGAAATACATATGTGTTTTTAATGATAGGGAAAGGATATAAATGTATTTATACATGTATATGAAATATGTATGCATATTTAAAAGTATTATGAAAAGTTTTAAGATGTGTAAAAGAATAAATATGTGTTTTAATGATATTAAAGGATTTAAATGTGTTTACAAATGTATTTGAAATGTTTTCTGCCCGGACACCTAAACCCCACTATATTGTTATGGCCCGATATCGACCGAAGTAACACTAGCGTGTAAGGATTTAGGGTAAAGTTATGGATTGCACTAACTGAGGAGAAGCCAGGTGTCTAGAGTAATAATCATACACGTGATAAAGTGCTATCAGCGGAACCACATGCAGTGAGTTTCTGCGGCGTGTGATGGTTATAGGCCCGGAATATTATTTGTCCCTCACCGTCAGTACCCGGAAACTGTTCGGTGTGTTTATTCCCCTGGGTTCCATCAGAAAGAATGAAAGAAAGAAATAAAGAAAGAAAGTTTAAGGCATAAATGGATTTTAAATGCATAAGTATTTATGGAAAGAAAGTTTAAGGCATAAATTCTTAAAGCATAAATGGATTTTAAATGCATAAGTATTTATGGAAAAGAAAGTTTAGGCATAAATTCTTAAAGCATAAATAGTTTAAATGCATAAGTATTTGTGAAAGAAAGTTTAGTATAAATGTTTAAAAGCATAAGCGATTTTAATGGTATAAGTATTTATGGAAAGTTTAAGGCATAAATGTTTAATGTATAAATGGATTTTAATTGTATAAGTATATTAACATTATTTTGATATGTACTAAAAAATGTTATATAAATGAAAATGTGCACTCACTGAGCTCGTTTAGCTCCTCTTTTTCCATATGTTTCCAACAAATATTTTCGGGACACGAGACGGGTGCATCGGTAGGGAGTACCCTCACATTAACGGTGAGTCGAGGCTATCGAGGAGGCAGCGCATGTATTTGCATTGAAATAATTTGCACATGTGTGCTCAATGTGAATATTTTTGTCATGTTTTGATAAAATTATGCATGGAATTGAAGAAGGTTTAAATGTTTTGATGATTTGAAAGAAATAAATGTATATATATATTGTGTTTGATTGGGTTATTGGGCGAGTAGTCCCCAATATGAAGTTGATGAATTGAAGTTTAGAAGTGTTTTAAATGTTTTCATCGGGTTTGTAAATTTGGAAAGTCAGAAAAGAAAGCAGAGAAACTACGGCGATTTTCTGAAAAAAAAAAATCTAAGTGTTGGAAAGAAAAAGAAAAAGAAATTTTTTAGCACTTAGCTAATTATTTTTAAAAAGGTATGTGAAGAATTGTAAAGGGGTTCGCTCCACAGTTTTAATTTATGGTTTAAGAAAAGTTTCTATATCCGTTGGAGTGCCGGAAGGTCCCCTCGGGTTCATGAGGTTAATCAGGGTGGGATCCTTCAACGTGGTATCAGTACGGTTTGAAAGAAAATGTTATAAAGATTTGAAAATTATTTTATATATGATTGTTTTTATGTTTTCTTTTTAAGATTTCATAAAAAACAAAAAAATTTTTATGTGATTTAAAATCATATATGCATTACATGACATATTAATTTTTGAATTCACGAGAAAAATCGTCGTCGGCCGACCACCCACCGGAAATCTGAGGCGATAGTACCACCACCCGAGGAACATGTTGATGAGTCTGCGTATGTTCCTCCACCCTCAATACAGCTAGGGCTGCCACCGCCTCCCCCGAAGTCGTGGGGACGAGATACCTTTAGAGCGGATGGCTCGAGATGTTAGCCACAACATTTAATCGGCCCGTGGCGGTGTCCATTGAGAGGATAAGGAAATTAGAGCGAAAAATTATGACGGTATGAGAGGAGATCTTGAAAAGGCATGGTCGTGGCTAAGAGGGTAATGAGATGGTTAATTGAAAATGCATGGGTTTAATTTAGCTTAAGTGAATCAATGACATTAAGTGAATTGTTAATTGTGGTGTTGAAAGAAATGGAAGAAATTGAAGACATAATGATGAATGTCAATAACGGGTAAGTTTTGCCACCCTAGAGGAAAAGTATGGAAAAGTTGATTATTCTGTAGTGATTGTTAGAGGCTACTAGGAGTTTTAGTAGGACTTGATATTATTATTATCCATGACTTTGATGTTATATTAGGCATGGATTTTATCTAGACATCATGCTACAAGGATTGTTATATGGAAAGGTTGAGTTCTCTGAGGAAGGCAGAGGTTGTTTTTATGTGGGTTCACAGGAAAATACTACCTACGATAATATGTGATTATGTGGGCTAGTAAAATACTTAGTTATATCAAAGGTACCTAGCTTATGCTATTGAGGTGAGGATAATGGTGTCGAATGGAAGATATTCGATAGTCAAATAATTTCGGATGTATTTCGGAAGGGATCTTCTAGGTATATATAAAATATATATATATATATATATATATATATATATAATTTTTAGATTGAAATGACCCCTAGAGACGGAACCAATTGCTAAAGGCACCTTATATGATGGCTCCTTAAAGTTGAAAAAAGAGGTGAAAAGAATTGAGAGTATAAATGGATGAGCTTGTGAGTAAGGGTTTTGTTAAGTAAGAATGCCGTAGGGAGTGCCGGTTCTGTTTATAAAAAAAAAAAAAAAAGCATGAGCAAATTATCTAGACATAACCTAGAGTTGGTTGTTGCGTCTTTGCTATGTGGAGGCATTCTTCGATGTATAGGTTGCATGTAAAATTTTACGAATCACTAGAACATGTAATATTCACATAGAAAAAGTTAAATAACAGAGACGGAGGAGATGGGTTGAACTCATTAAAGTTATGAGTGCTATTGAGTCTCATCAGGAAATGTTAATGTGGTAGCAGTGTTTTTCTTAGTGAGGAAGCCTACGGGTTCCATATCTCACCTAAGGCGCTCCTAGATTTATGGAATTGAAGAGGTCTTTAGGTGAGGCCAAAGTTGTGAGATATTGGAGCACTTCTTGGCTACATTTTGTGTGTCATTGCTTGTAGACAGATAAGGGATCTATAGACTCAAGATACGATCATGATTAAATTGAAAAGGAAGGCGAGTGCAGGCGGAGTTAAAGTTTTGAGTACGGGCGGATGGTATAGTGATGATAGGTCACGGGTTGTATTGTACTAGATGTGGGAAGATTAAAGAAATAAAGTATGGAAGAGCACCATAGCCGCATATCCGATGCATCGGGAAACACTAAAATGTATCATACCTAAGGGAATACTAAAGGTGGAGGGGTATAAAGAAAGATGTTATGAAATTTATTTCTAAATGTCTCATTTGTCGAAGTTAAGGTTGACGTCAAAGATTTGCGGGGTTCTTATAGTCTCTTAGATCCCTCGATTGAAATGGGAGAGAATCATGATGGATTTTTTCTTTCCACTTGATGGTTTATGACGTGATATAGGTGATTGTGTGGATAGATTAATGAGGAAATCGATCGATTTCCTACTTATGTGGAAAATAGCTTAGTTGAAGTTGTTTGAGTTGTATATAAAGATTTTACGACTTGGATGACCAATCTGAAGAGCCATACGAGACATTGGAGAGTTATGCTCGAGGCTTGTGTGTTGAGTTTAAAGGAAGTTAGGAAAGACAGCATTTACCCATTGTGGAGTTTTCCTAATAATAGTTATCATGCAAGCATTGAAATGGCGCCTTATGAGGCCTTATATGGAAGGAAGTGTAGGACTCCATTATGTTGGGATGAGGAAGGGGAAGAAAAGTTTTAGGTTCATAAATTGTTGTTACAACGAGATAATGTTAAAGTTATCGTGATAGATTAAAGATATTTCAGGTGTGAGAAAAGTTATGTTAATAACCCGAGGAGAGATTTAAGAATTTTAGGTGGGGATCGGTATTTATGAGGATATCACCCTGGGAAAGGGTGTTGATATTCGGAAAGAAAGGGAAGTTAAGTCCTCTCTATATGGGACTTTATGAAATTATGGAAATAATTGGAGAGGTAGCGTATTGGTTGAGGTTGCCGCCTGAATTGACCAGAATACATGACATATTTTACATTTCTATGCTTCGAAAGTATATGACAGATTCTTCACATGTGTTAAAGATCAACGGTTGAATTGAAAGAAGATTTGACGTATGAAGAAAATGGGTTCAAATTGTTGTCCCGAAGCGAGATTAGGTTCTTTGAAACAAAGTGATTCCTTTAGTAAAGGTGTTGTGGATGAATCACGGTAGAGAGAAGCAACATGAGAATTTAAATTTCGAGGGCGAAATTTTATAAGGAGGGTGATTGTAAAGCCCCAACCTTATTGAATGTTATAATAGTAGTTATTGAGCGGTTGAGGTGCAATGATAGAGAGCGAGGGTGGATTAGAATTTAGAGCAGCTCTACGGACATCATTGGAGCATGAAGTGAAAATTTACCCCGAAAATTGTATGGTGCAATGAATAGTGATTTTTTCTTATTTTTATCCGGATGGAGGGGTTGCAAAGGATTTTAGAAAATTTCAGTTCACTTGACTTGAGCGATATTTAGAAGATAATGGGAGATTTAAGTGAATAGTGATTTGGGATGAAATTTGGAGCTGTGAAATTTTTCGGAAATTGAGTATCTGAAAAGGTTTGGAATAAATCGCAAAGACTAACGAAACTGAAATAAGTGAAACGGAGTCCGTTTAGATAGTTTCAGGTGATTGACGTAATTACTCGGGTAATAATACGCTATTGTGGGATTAAGATTTTAATGATTTTAAATCCGTTTCGGTGATTTCAGAGCTGAAATTCAACGTGAAGGATTTAGTTAAAATATTTTATGTTCAAATTTAAATATAGATGACCATAGAATATTTTGACATATAATTGATATAAGCGAGTAAAGGCGAAGCGAGATAAAATGCTATAATGGAGATATTTAATTACTAGCCAATCAAATCTTTCTTAATAGCTAAGTTATGATTTAAATAATGGAGTAAATGACTTGGTCTCATGGGAATGGACCAATGAAGCTTGGATAAAGGAGTAATTCATAAACCAACCAATGATATTTTTTTTTACTTAGGGCACTTTTGAATAATATTTTAAAAGTCAAAATTTGAGGATTAAGTGCTCAAAAGAGAGGATCGTAGAGGAGAGGAAAGAAAGGAGAAAGAGAGAGAAAGAAAGGAAAGAAAGGAGAAAGGAAGAGAGAAAGGTTAGGGCAAAGTGGAGAGGTGAGTTTTTCTTCTCCTTCAAGCTTTCCAAGATACTCTACAAAAGTGATAGCAAAGGGAGGAAGGCAAAGGAAACCAAGAACAAGTAAGTTTTCATGGTGGGGAAAGTTGGATTTTATGTTTTTCATACTAATGATTTGATTTTCTGTATGGATGTTAAAATTAGTGGCATTTAGGGTTGAATGATGATGATTTTGGGGATAAATTGAAAGCCATGGATTAGATTAGGGTTTGAAAAATCAAGTGAGTAGGGTTGGGGTTTTGATAGTGAATTGTGTGTGATATCTTGAAATGGGTATAATGCACATCAGTTTAAGTGTTTAGAGTGAAGAAAAAAAATGGAAGAGAAAGCATTTTTGAATTGATTTTGGACAGCGATGCTCGATACAGGAAATGTCCTGTTTTCTGTTTTGACCAGTTTTGGTATTTTGGCCATAACTTGCTCAATTTTGATCCGATTTGAGTGATTCAAATTTCTGGTTACAATAGACTTCTAGTGGAAAAATTTATCTGAAGGAAGTTTAAGCAAATTTTAATCGTAAAGTGCCCAGAAAATGGTTCAAAGTGGAGCTATGTGCAGATTATGTTCTGCCAAACTGAGTCATATGTTGAATTGTGTTATGTGGTTGAGGGCTTTAGAAGGAATTTTAAGTGAAATTTAAAGAGATGTCGTTAGGCATATGAGAACTGATGCAGAGAGTTTCATAAATTTTGAAGACCGTTTGAATAATTTTTGAGTCATAAAGTCTATAGATTATTGTTGGAAAAAAGGTTGGCCTAAATGAGTGGGTTTTTAATTGGCAAAGGTAATTTGTTCATTTGGCTTTAAATGAATGTGTATAATTGGATTAAAATGATGTTATGGTTAATGTGTAATTGTGATTTTTTCTTGGAAAAGGTGGACTATCGGACGGGGCAGGAACTCAACGGGAAGCAAGCGGAATTGAGCGGTGGGCGCGAGTGAAAATGATATTTTGAAAAAATATGAGTTTTTAAAAGTGAATGGTTTTAATGTTAAATTTGAAAAGTTTAATGGAAATGTTTATGTGTACATGTTAAGGCATATGTAAATGTTTTATCTTGCATCAATATATATATTATATGTATGCATATGATAAAGTGTTATGAAAGTTTTAAAATAATGTGAAGAAATGCATATGTGTTTTAATGATAAAGGAAAGAATATAAATGTATTTATACATGTATATGAAATATGCATGCACATGTTAAAATGTGTAAGATTTTAAGATGTGTAAAAGAATACCTTATGTGTTTTAATAGATCAAAAATAAGATTTAAATGTGTTTACAAAATGTATTTGAAGAAATGTTTTTCTTGATGGTTACCTAAACCCCCTATATTTGTTATGATTGATATCGGCGAAGTACTTTAAGCGTGTAAGGATTTGGAGGGTAAAGTTATAGGTTACTAGCGAGGAGAAATAGGTGTCTCGAGTAATATCCTTACACGTGATAAGTGCTATGGCTGGAACCCTATACAAGCGTGAGTTTCTCCGCAGTAGTAGTTATGGCTGGAATGTGTTGTCCCTCACCGTCGGTACCGAGGCTTGTTCGGTGTGTTTATTCCCCAGGTTCCATCGAAAGAATGAAGAAAGAAAATAAAGAAAGTTTAAGGCATAAATGGATTTTAAATAAGTATTTATGGAAAAGAAAGTTTGGCATAAATTCTTAAAGCATAAATGGATTTAAATGCATAAGTATTTATGGAAAGAAAGTTTAGAGCATAAATTCTTAAAGCATAAATGGATTTTAAATGCATAGTATTTATTGAAAGAAAGTTTAAGGGTATAAATGTTTAAAGCATAAAGCGATTTTAATGGTATAAGTATTTATGGAAAGAAAGTTTAAGGCATAAATGTTTAATGTATAAATGGATTTTAATTGTATAAGTATGTATTATTTTGATATGTACTAAAAATGTTATATAAATGAAAATGTACACTCACGAAGGCTCGTTTAGCTCACTCTCTTTTCCATATGTTTCAACAAATATTTGGGACACGAGGCAGTGCATCGGTGAAGTACCCTCTGTGCGGAGTGGAGTCGGTATCGAGAACTGACGCATGTGTACGTGAAAATAATTTGCATATTGTATATGTGAATATTTTGTCATGTTTTGATAAAATTATGCATGGAATTGAAGGTTTAAATGTTTTTGATGATTTGAAAGAATAAATGTATATATGTATATTGTGTTTGATTGGGTTGTGGGCGAGTAGTCCTAATATGGAAGTTGATGAATTGAAGTTTAAGTGTTTTAAATGTTTTCATCGGGTTTTTGTAAGAATTTAAGGAAAGTCAGAAAAGAAAGCAGAGGAAAGCTGCGATTACTACGAAAAAAAAATCTAAGTGTTGGAAAGAAAAGAAAAGAAATTTTTTAGCATAGCTTCCGCATTATTTTTAAAGGTATGTGAAGAATTGTAAAGAGGGTTACTCCATGATTTTAATTTATGGTTTTTAAGGAAAAGTTTCTATATCGGATTTAGTCTTGGGAGAGTCCCTCGGGTTCATGAGGTTAATCGGGTGGAGATCCTTCACTTTTCTTCAAAGTCTTCCAAGCTTTACCGCGTTCTTTCTTTTCTTTGATGACTCATGTGATACATCTGACAAATGGTTCTGCTGAGGACACGTTCTTTTTCATTGTTTGTCCACAGTAGGCTGAGATAAGATTAGTTACGAAAAGGCACTTTCTGTTTGGTTTTTTAGTTTGTGTAAGACCGAATTCCAATTTTTGGAAAATGGCAAAATGGTAATTTTGTTACAAAATTGTTATTTCGATTTAAAATCGAAATTTATTCTCTAGATCTCCCGGATGGCCAAGCGGATTTTAGTTGGAATGGTTTAAAAAAAATCCTAGCTAGCAAGTAAAAATTTCGTAATATTCCCGAACGGTGGGTTAGTACGTTTTTCGAGGCATCTCGTTTGGTGCTTGAGTAAGCGATTTTCGATGGACGAAAAGTCACATATAACGATACTCATGTACCATAAGTGGTATGAGTAGAGAAATGACGAATTGACGGTAGAGATGGTCTTAGAATGTCAAGCGGAGAAAGAAGGAATTAATTGATTTAGTGGATTAAATGGCATTAAGGACATGTGAGCAGTGGAAGTCTTCTTCTCCGAATGATAAAGAAGCAAAAACGGGCGGAAACGAGGGCGGACTCTGACGCGGTTTTGAGAGAAATTTAGAGAGGGCTTCTCTCTGAAATCTGAGCGATCCGGCCAGTCGGCAATCTTCGGGACAAGAAGGGCTAACCACCTCGGGAAGGGCTTAGCGTTGGTGCGGATATGGGAGTTTCCTCAAACTCCGTAAGGGATTCTCACCTGCCAGGTTTATTCTTCGGTTAAGTACCATGTAAATGTTTCGGTTGATTAGGCGCGAGCGTGGATTTGATCGTCGGCGGCAGGATCGGGTGATATGATTTTGAAGCCAAATGGAGCAGTCATTATTTCATCCATGGCTGAAGTTGGGAAGAGATTAATTGTTCATTTATGTGTTGATGTGTATTAGTTTATATGAGGCCGAAATGGTAGTGAAACCGGTTCCACCAGTGAGCGGAATGGGGTGATAACTGAAAGGAATAGTAACCTAGGGTTTTACTGTTCCCGAAACAGTGATCACGAAAATAATTTTTGTGAAAATAATAATTTGGTGTCGAAGTGATTTAAATTAAATTGCCGTGTTTGATCATTAACCCAAGTGAGCTAATTTTTGACGTGGAAATGTGGAATTTTGTGACATGATTGTGTGAATTGAATGTTTGTAAATATATGCATGTTTATATATTTACATGTGAATTAAACTGTTGGAATTGGCATACATGCATTCCCACTTATGCCTTTGGGAACATCCTAGGACTATGGGAGTTAGTGCATGAGATGAATCTAGCGAAAATGGTTGGAGGAGTAGTCTAAAATATTAGTATCGGAGGTAGTCCAAATTAAAAATATCAATGCGTCGGGCGACCAATTGATATTCATTGGAGAGTAGTCCACAAATAAATAATATATCAATCGTCAATAGGCCTAGTGATATATACACATCGGAGGGTTGTCACGAACTAATAAAACAGCCAATTTATAAATACGAGGAGGCTTAGGCGAGTGTGAGAAAGTCGATGGACTGGGATGCGAGTTAATTAAGTATGAGTCAAGTAGAGGATCATGCATTTGCTTGAATGTATGTTTGAACTGGAACATTGCACTACACTTGGGTGAGTAGCCCACTTAGGCGGTCCACTGCGAGCATTAGCTCACCACTGTCGAGGATATATTTCACAGTCGGGGCGTGCGAGACCGGCTGCGTCCTAGAGACCGAGATTAGAAGAAAGCTAGGGTTATTAGCACAGTGTATACATGTATTAGAACTTTTTAGAAGTTTAATGTATGTGTGTATAAAGTAAAATATTTGAAGGCTCTTAGAACTATTGGATATAGTGGATTCATAGTTGGTATGTTTTATGGATATTGTAGTATGGGCCCAGTGCGTTTTATCCATATTTGTATCATTGTGATTACATATTGCCTTGTTTGGACGGTATATGCGAGTTTTGTATTTGGAGCTCCGTACAAAGGAGACTGCGATTTTTCGTGAAATGTCGGGGTCCTTGACGTCGGGTGTTCAACGAGGTTGTGGTTAGTCCAACGGACCCCGGAGTTTTTAGGCGTCACGAAGCAGTATCGAGCCTAGGTATCTGGCTACCTAGGGGCAGGGGGTTGGGCTTAGGCCATAGTCTTTGAGGAGTAAGAACATCACCACTAGGTGTGGTTCGATGTTGAGTTAGGTATGAGATTACCTAGGAAGGCACGGAACAAAAAAAAAAAACTAGGACACTACGTGCACGTGTGTTGATGTGATTTGATGAATTATTGTATGATGGTGTGTATGCCATGTTGAATGTATGATGTGCAGGTTTGTGTGCTTAGGCAAATAGGACATAGGTGTTGGAAAACAAATTTTAGGGTTTACAGTGTGTGAACTGGAAGGATAAAATAAAAGAAATAATTTTAGAAATTTATTTGGCTTATTGGATAATGAAATCAAATTCTAATAAATTTGAGGTTGAACACTAGGGTTAGTGTTGTGTAAAGAGGCCTTGAAGAAATTATGGACCATTTTCCCAGAATTAAATGAAAAAAAAAAAATTTTTGGATGAACATAATTTTTGGGACACTTTCCAGTAGCCAAAAATGTAGAAAAAAAAAAATCGTGCAAGGCAGAAGCTAGAATGGCTACTGCCAAATTCCAGTGCTGGGTCGCGACCTAGATTTGGGGTCGTGACAAATAGGTCTTGTGAGGCCGAGGGGCGGCAGGCGGCGGCGTGCGGCGAGCGCCCGGTAGCGCCGACCTGGGCCAGATAGAGGCGGTCGGCGACAGTTCAGGCGTCGCGGCGTATAGCGAAGATGGCGGCGGGCGTGATGTCGACATGGGTGGCGGTGGGGCGGAGAAGCGATGTGGCGACATCATTGCGAGGAATCGCGACATGGGTGGCGATGGTTGAAGCCAGGCTTGATGTCGCGGTATCATTTGATGTCGCGACGTGAAGCGGCGGTGTGGGCGAGAGAGAAGCGGTGTGCGACACGGATTGGCTGAGTGGTGTCGCGACGCAATTTGATGTCGCGACATGGGCTAACTCAAGAGTCGCGACACAGATGTCCGCGACTTAGCTGGGAAGAGGCGCTGGGCGTGTCGCGACGGTGCGCTTCGTAGCGGCGCGTTCTCGCATGTTATCGCGTGTGACCTGGCGGCGGCAGTGTGAGCCCGACTTGTTGTGCGCCTGGCGGCGTAACCGACATGGGCATTGCGCGGTGCGCTCGCGAGACTGGGTTCTGGGTGTGCTGCTTTTGTGCACCCAAACCAATTACAATGACGGTCTGAATGTTTGGGGTCCTTTGTTTGGACCTTTGTTCATGGACCTTGTTCATGACAACATTCCATAGGGTAAAAAAAAAAAGAGTACAAAAATTTTAAAAATTTTCTTGGGGTGATTTAATATATGAGATATTCCATGTGCATTTACTATGAATGCATTGACGTAGTGTGCGAAATTTTTTTTCCGGTGTGTGAATAGTATCTCGAGGCTGTGGTTATGTCTCAGAGATACTTCATTGAATTTTAAACTTGCAATTAGACAAAATTTTCGAAAAATAAAATTTTCAAAAATGAAATTTTCGAAAATAAATTTTTGTTGAAAACAATATTTTAAATGCAAAATTAATTGCCTTGCATTACCTGAAAATGCAAGGGCCGATGTGTATACTACGATTTACGTATGATTAGTGTCTCGAAATTTGTGTTTATGCCTTAGAATCTTGTATTGAAATTTGCTTTGCCATGTTAATTGTGTAGATGGCTAGTAAGAGGACGGGACGTAGGGACCGTTCACGAGGGCTGTGGTCGGCACCACCGACATTTGACCCGACCGCCCGTGTTTGATCGATGCCTTTGTTGGGTTTGTAGGTGTTGCGTGGCTGTATCGCACGGGCCGGCGTGCGGTGGTCGAGAAGGTCTGGTAACCTCGGAGGTTTAGGGCATCATCCTCCTACATTCGCAGGGGAGGAGATCCAGATAGTGGCCGAGACCATTGGTTTATGCGGATCGAGAGAAGCGTCTTGGAGCTATGGAGATCACCTCCGATCACGACCGGGATCGGGTTGGCGCATTCCGGTAGAGAGGCGAGGCACGGGTATGGTGGAGATGGGTTAGGACTTTACTTAGAGAGTTATGACATGAAGGCGAGTTTCGGGAAGTTGTTCATGGGTAAGTATTTTCGGAAATTTGCGAGGCATCGCAGAAGGCTGGGAGTTCCTAGGCGAAGCGAGGGCGATGGCGTGATGGACTGTGGCTAGATTCACGAGTTCTTGTTCTTTGATGATTACGTGGCCACCGATCTGGACAAGGTGAGGAGATTCGAGAATGGACTGAAGTTGTCCATTCGGGCCAGGATTGTAGGACTTCGCCTACGGGATATGGATTCCATGGTTGGGACAACCCTGACCATAGAGAGAGATAGAAAGTGCTTTCGGGCACTCGGGATGCGGGAGTGTTATTAGCAAGAAGGAAGGGCGATCGGTCTTCCTCAGTTCGAAAGAGAGCGAGAACCTCTAGTTGAAAGGATCTCGAGTCCGCGGCCATCCGGGCGAGGGCGAATGAAGTTGTCGATTCGGCGGGGGCGAGATGAAGTTACCCGATCCGTTAGGGCGAGATGGTGTCTTACCATTGTCGGCGGCTGGACACATGAGGCGAGATTGCCCGAGCGGGGATCTGGGTTTGGGACATCAGTCCGGTCGATGGCAGGGCGGAGAAAGATCTGATGCACGTTCTCCCACGGCCACGGTCGCAGGCAGAGAAGTGATCTGAATTTGAGGGGAGCTATCTGAGCACCTCGTATTTCCTGACGGGCCAGGAGCGAGTATGGGCCAAAGCGGAGGGCGGGGCTGAGGGCGAGGACATGAGGGGGTCGAGGGGCGTGTCGCCGTCACACCTTGAGCCCGAGTCGAGGATCAACCCGGTTCATCACAGTCACGTTTTTCTATCTCGCCTATGGGCTAGAGTGTTATTTGATTATGGTGCTTCGCATTCATTTATTGCTGCATCAGTTGTGATCGAGTTGGGCTTAGAGGTTGAGACCTTAGAGGAGCCTTTATGTGTGGGGTTCTCACAGGGATTAGGCGAGAATAGGGATGATATGTCGAGGTTGCAGCCCGGGTCTCGGGACTCTGCTACGATTGGATCGAGGATGTGGACATGTCAAAGTTCGATGTCATCCCCGGGGATGGATTGGTGACAATTACAAGGTCATTATCGGTGTGAGCGTGTGGGGTTACCACCTACACGGACGGTACTCGTGTGTGGTATTTCGGGAGACGAAACATGATATTTTGCCCAGGCGATTAATGCAGTCCGAGGTCGGGAGACGGATGCGGGTTGGCTGGCGAGCCTTACCCAGGACGAGGGGAGAGACGGTTAGATCTACCTCGGGTGAGTATGCGTATGTGGATGTTTTCCGGATGAAGGCTACTGGGCTACCTCCATGGGGGTAGTAGACTTTAGTATCGAGGAGTTGCAGCCCAGTGCTAGCGTCTGTATGTTCCGTAGGATGTACTTGACGAGTTGTAGGAACTCGAGTCCGGCTAGCGAGCTCTTGGACAGGGTTCATTAGGCAGAGCACTTCACCATGGGGCGCTGGGTTGTTCGCGAAGAAGAATGAACCCTTCGGCGTGCATTGATTACCGACAGGTTGAGAGCGAGGATTCACGATCAGAATCGGTACCCATTGCAGAGGATTGATGATTTGTTTGTCGGTTGAGAGGAGCGAGTCTACTCGAATGAACGCCATGGTTACCATCGGTGAGGTTAGGGATACCCGATATCACAAGGCAGTTTAGGGCGGCGTTATGGGCACTTTGAGTTCCGCGGTGATGCCCTTCGGTTGACAAATGCGCGTATTCATGGATCTCATGCGTAAGTATTCGACCCTATCTAGATCAGTTTGTCGTAGTCTTCGTGAATGACATTACGTCCCCACTCCCAATGGTGGGAGCATGAGTATCACTTGAGGATCGTTTCACGGTTGTTGAGAAACCATCAAATGCATGCAGCGAGTTCGGTAAGTGTGAGTTACGTCTTGCGAGGTGAGATTTTAGGACATGTGGTGTGTCGGCATCAGGAGTGTCGATCGACCCGAGAAGGTCGAGGCGTGATGAGTTGGGAGAGGCCGAAGTGTGATCTTTGAGATACGTTAGTTTCTTGCGTGGCTGGGTATTACAGGAAATTCGCCAGTTTCTCTAGATTAGCCTTTTATGACTAGTTGACCGGAAGGAGGTCGAGTTGATCGGGATGACCGATGTGAGGAGGCATTCCGGGAGTTGAAGAGGAGACCGCCGGCTCCCATCTTGATGAATTCCGAGACGGGGGACAGGGGTACCGGTGTATTGTGATGCCTCGGGCCGGATTGGGATGTGTTTTGATGCGATCCGGGAGGTAGTAGCTTATAGTTCTCTTCAGTTGAAGAATCACGAAGCCGAGAATTACCCACACACGACATGAGTTAGCGTAGTAGTCTTCGCCTTGAAGGTGGCGCCCTTACTTATATAGGGGAGTTCGGTATACTCAGGCTATCGTCGGAAGTATGTTTTCACTTGCGACGGGACACTCAAAATGAGGCAACACAGATGGATGGAGTTCCTAGAGGATTATGACTTCACTTTGCATTACCATCTCGGTAAGGCAAATGTGGTGGCTGATGCACTCAGTCGAAAGTCACGAGGAGAGTTAGCTAGTATAGCTTCTCGGGAGTGGCGGATGCTTTCGAGCGTGGGACGGTTTGGGCTCTGATACCTTGAAAATGGCTCGGGTAACATGGGGAGTTTAGTGGCTACATCGTCTCTGTTGGTAGTGATTGAGTCCCGGTGGCGGGGCGAGATAGTGTCCGTGAGGGACGAGTAAGTTAGATGCACCAATTGGCAGTGAACCCGTTCACTTAGATGACAGTCTTGATATAGGGGGCCCGGGTAGTGGTTTGATTAGTAATTTGAGAGAGGTCTCATGAAGTTTCCACTTTGCTCTCGTTGCCGGTGCATCGGTGGCACGAAGATGTAACAAGATCTTCGTCTCCAGTACTATTGGAGTGGGATGAAGAGACACATAGGGGACTTTGTTACAGGCGATGTCTCGCATTAATCGACGGGTTAAAAGTGAGCACCGAGCCCGATAAGGCTACTTTAGCCATTGGAGGTGGTTGGTGGAAGTGGGAGCATCGATGGACTTTGTGACCCACTTACCAGGGCCTTAGTGAAGCATGACGATATGGGTGATAGTGAAGCCGACTCCGCACGAAGTCGGCACATTTTCTAGCAGTGCGGATGACCTTCGTAGCGGAGAGATTCTTCGGTTGTACATTAGAGATAGTCGGCTACCATAGATACCCGGTATCCATAATTATCGAATAAGGACCCGAGGTTTGCGGCGTACTTTTGGAAGAGTTTCCAAAAGGCTATGAGGCCTTCTGACTGTGATGAGTCTGACGTTCCACCCTCGAACGGATGGTCGGTCGAGGGACTATACAAGTATTAGAGGACAGTACTTTCACGAGCATCGTCTGGATCATAAGAATTAGCAGGAGGAGCATTTGCCTTTATTAGATTCGCCTACAACAACGAGTTACTAGGCGGGTATGCGAATGGCACCGCAGAGCCTTGCATGGGAGACCGTGCGGATCACCATTATGTTGGGCGAGGTGGGAGAGAGCTCCATCACTAGTCCTGATCTGATTAGAGACACCTCTGAGAAGGTGAGCTTGATGCGGCGGCGATCATCCCGGCTCGAGCGGCGGAAGAGCTATGTGGATGTGCGACGTCGACCCTTAGAGTTCGAGGTTGGGGATCATGTCTTCTTGAAGGTTATGCCTAAAGAGGGAGTGGTCAGGTTCGGCAAGCGAGGAAAGTTATCGCCGAGGTTCATTGGACCTTTCGAGATACTCGAGATGGTAGGCACCGTTGCGTACCGGGTAGCATTACCGCCTAGCATGTCGGGTGTCCACGAGGTGTTTCACGTCTCCATGCTCCGGAAGTATACTCCAGATCCAGCTCATGTGGTGGATTGAGGGATAGGTGAGTTAACAACGATGGGACCTTTGAGGAGGGACAGTGTATTTTGGATAACCGATGGGTTTTATGACGTAAGACCGTGAGCTAGTGTTGAATGCTATCGCATCACTATGGAGTGGAGAGTCACGTGGAGCACGAAGGACACGATGCGGGCCACCATCTCTTCTTGTTTAGGGATGAAGGTACGTGGTTTAGTCGTTTAATAATTAAATGACGAGTTTACATGCAAGGTAGAATGCATGTTGCATATGCATGTGAGTGATAATGATCATTCTGAATTTCGGGACGAAATTCCTTTTAAGGAGGGGAGAATGTAAGACCCGAGAAATTCAAATTTATGGAAAAAGGGCAAAATCGTAATTTCGTTACAAAATTGTTATTTCGGTTAAAAAAATCCAAAATTTATTCTCTAGATCTCGGATGATGAAACGGATTTCACCGTTGGAATCGTCTCGAAAAATCTAACTAGCACGTAAAATTTCGTAATATTCTGAGACAGTCGGAGTTGGCACATTATTCGAGGCATCACGTTTGGTCTTGGTAAAGCGTTTGATGCGACGAAAGTCACATATAACAAGTACTCATGTACCGTAAGTGGTATGAGTAGAGAAATGGCAATTGACGGCGAGATAGTACCCCGAATGTCAAAGCTGGAAAAGAAATTAATTGATTTGAGTGGATAAATGGCATTAAAGGACATGTGAGCGATGGAGAGTCTTCTTCTCAAATGATAACAAAAAGCGGGCAGAGCGGGGGGCGGATACGAAGATCGGCGGAGTTTTGAGAGAATTTAGAGAGAGAGCTTCTCTCTAGAAAAGCGGGGCGATCAGATAGTCGGCAGTCTTCGGGACGAAGGAGAAGCGCTCTACGGAAAGGGCCGCGTGGGTGCAGTTGGGGAGTTTCCTCAAACTCCGAGAAGTAGGGGTTTCTCCCTACTTGGTTTTTATTCTTCGGTTAAGTACCATGTAAATGTTTCGGTTGATTGAGGCCTTGAACGACCGTTTGATCGATCCCGAGCCCAGGATCGGGTTGATATATTTTGAAGCCAAATGGGAACTGATGCAATGACATCCTTAGCTGAGTTGGGAGGATTAATTGTTCATTTATGTGTTGATGCGTGTATTGGTTTATATGAGTAGGAAGTAAGTAGTGAAACCGAGTTCACCAAGTGAGCCAGATAAATTGTCTTTGAAAGGAATAGTAACCTAGGGTTTTCTTGTTCCGGCTTGTGTCACGAAATATATTTTTGTGAAAATATGTGTTTGGTCGAGTGATTTAAAATAAATTGCTCGTGTTTGATCGATAGCCCAAAGTGAGCTAATTTTGATGTGAAATATGGAATTTACATGTGACATGATTGTGTGAATTGAATGTTTTGTAAATATATGCATGTTTATATATTTACATGTGAATTGGGCGTATTGAAATTGGCATACATGCATTCCACTTCTGCTTGGGAACATCTAGGACTATAGGAGTTAGTGCATGAGATAGTCTAGCGAAAATGGTTAGAGGTAGTCTAAAATGATAATTATTGAGGTAGTCCAAATTAAAATATCAATGGTCGGGCTTGACCCGATTGATAGTATTCATCGGAGGGTAGTCCTGAATGAATAATATATCCCAATTTTGGAGGCGACTGATTGATATATCGCATCGGAGGGTTGTCCACAAACTAATAAAACAATTCTCATGCGAGAGGCTTGGCGAGTGTGAAAGGAGATCGATGAGGACTCGGGATCCCGGAGTTGGTCATGTAGACATTCAAGTAGGATCATGCATTTGCTTGAATGTATGTTTATTCCCCAGACATTGCCTTTGCACTTGTGGCTGCCCAGATCCGGCGTCGGAGTTGACTACCGTCAACCAGGAAACACTGGCTGAATGTAGAGGTGACCCGACATACTCCACGAAAAATCGAGGCACGGAGTCTCATTTGTGGAGCTCTACTTGAATACAAAAACCTGCATATAATTGTCCCAAACAGTACAATATATCCTATATATCCAATCACATAGTAATCTGACCACTTGGGCCTAGCCGTCTCATAATACATACTAACTATGAATCCAACTATACCAAATAGTTACAAGAGTTACAATATTTTCACTTTTATACAATACATATATTTAAAATTAGACATTTAAATACATGTATATATCATAAACTTGAGCCTGACTTAGGCTTTCTTCTAATCCTGAATCTCCGGGACCCGAGGCGGATTTCCCTCGGCTCCTGTACACGTAAATAATATCCTCGACGGTGAGCTAATGCTCGTGAATTGGAATCGCCCTAGAGTGGGCTACTCTCACCTAAATGCGGTCTGATGTTCCAAAATAAACATACATTCAAGCAAATGCATGATCCTACTTGAATGTCTACATGACCAACTTAGATCCCGAGTCCTCACCGACTCTCTCACACTCGCCTAAGCCTCGTGCTTCGTCTTGATTAGTGTGCCTAATTCTATTCCCAAGCGTAGGAATTATAGTCGTCTAGCATTGTAATACGTAGGAAATCCTGTAGTCGTCTCCACGAGGAGTGAGTGCGATTCGGTTGATCAATAGGAGCTATTCTCCGCAAAGTATGATTTAAAAAGAAAGCGCCAATGTTGTGTTGTTTATTGAATAGTTGATTAGTTTGAATGTTTAAATAGAAAGACAATTCTTTGGGATTTTAGGGTTCCGCTCACTTATGATCGGGTAAATCCCACCTCTGTTTATAAACTCCATCTAGGAACCATTGATCGCAGGTCTTCGATGGAGGATTTATCTTTAAATTCTTTTGGAAAATAAAGATGATCGAGTAATACTAAACACTTGTTCTCAATTAAAAGCGAACCCTTATTGCATTCATGATCAGCACAACGTGTCTGAAAGGATATCTCGTTAACATTGTCGAGAATATGCCCAACTAAGTTTAAAACCTTTCTACAAGTGATTAATATTGCACAATCCATTGAAGATCAAAAGAGGGGTGAGGACTTTACCTTGATGGGTGAGTTTCCCCGTATGATCCAGCGGTAGGATTTAGAAACCATAAAACTTATATGAGCGATTAAAGTTGAAGAAACGATTAATCATAAAAACAATACACTAGAATCGAATTAACTTGTAAAAGCGAGAATGAAGAATAGGTCTGAAGATTTAAAAGCGAATAAATATTTATGATGAAAGATTACAAACTCTTGAATCCCAAAACTTCTAAAAGAATGGAAATGCAGAAATGTTGGATCTACAAGGTACCACTCAAAAATTGGAGAAAAACTCTTAAAACCTAAACCCTAGAAGTGAAGAACTAAAAACTAAAAGAGAAACCTAAAAAAACTCAAGAGAGCCCTCTAATACTTGTGTCCTCCCCTTTTATAGCCCCCTCCAAAGTGATTTTCCCATTTTGGTTTGCTTACGAAAGTGCCCTCGCGTACGGATTGAATTCTTGGACAATTCCCGCAAGTTCCATAAAGTTCTACCGGTAGGACTTAAAGTTCTACCGGTGAAGATGCTCCTTGCCAATTTTCTACAGCAAAGTTCTCTGGGTGGGACTTGAAGTTCTGGGTGAAGATGCTCCAGCGCCAATTTTCGGTAAGTTCTGGGGTAGGACTTAGTTCTCTGGGTGAAATCTCCCAGTGCTTTCCCTTTGCTTTGCTGGGGTTCGAGACTTAGTCAATTGCTCCACCCATCCCATTGCTTCATATTGGCTTCGAGCTTACATCCTTGTGCACTTACGTTTAAACTCGAAAGACACACAAATCTGAAAACCTGAGAAGAAATTAAAGTACTGTTCTTATGCCAAATGTGGGTAAATTGTGAGTTCTTGTGCTAGATTCCATTATAATTATCACTCAAATGTGTATTCATCCTGCCCCATTGCGTCTTGCTGATCCACACAGCAGATTTAGATCGAGAACTACCCACTAGGTATGAATCTAACTAAGGCGCCGATCTTGTCAAGTTTATTGCAAGAATCTCAAATAGCACTTATGGAATGAACATTTCACTTAACTTATAGTATGCTTGACATGACTCAATTAGACCAGCCCACATTCTTACACAATGAACATTATAACATGCTAACCACAAAATTGGTTATTCAAATAAGGATTATGGATTTAAAGAAATGTAAGGTGGTCATGTATGATGGTGTAATGATAGAAATAAGGTAGGCAATCATATAACATAGAACATGTAACCATCATCATAATGTCAAAGAACGAAAACATAAATTGAATCAAAGAGGTCTTAAGAGTTTGTATTGTGAGTGGAATTTAAATGAAAGAAAAGGTAAAAGATCAGCGGGTGTTGGCATAACATGGCTAAGGTCTACTGCAGGTGCCAACACCACCCTAGTCTAGCTAACACCTTTATGCGGTCATGCGTCCTCCGTCCTCATCCCGAGAGAATCGTCCTGAATCACAGTCGTCTAATTCTTACGATTCTCCTACAATGGAAGTATCCGCCATCACGGCTCCCCAAATATGTGGCTCTCAAGTGCGGAGAGGCGTCGGTCCAGTATACCTTCCCAAGGATACCGCAGACCACCCCTTGATCAGCCGGCTCCATCCTCTTCCAAAGCGATGTGCTCATCGTCTTTGGGCTGTGGAAGAAGTGGTCAGGAGTCTTGAAGGCAACGAGTGTGGTCTCGTGGAGAAATTTCCTTTCGGCTCTTCGCCTCACGATCTTGGTGTGTGCTCTAGGTATCACCCTCTTTTCTTTATTGTTCCCCCTCATCCTTCTTCTGATACTAGTCTGCAAGTGAGAGACGAATACTCGGTTTGCCTTGAATATTGCAAGAACTCTAAATCGCACCATATGACTAGTGCATAGTCAATTAGCTTCCCAGTCATAACCTCGTACAACAACTGAATCTGCTCTTGACTGGGAGACTTTTCACAACCCTTCGGCCAAATGCGATTGTGGATGATCTTGTTCATCAGGGCGTATTAGACTAACTCCAGGGACAAATTCTTGTTTCATAAATCCATTCATGGAGTGCGGGACGGGTGCACATAGCCTCGGAGTGAATAGTGGGCATCGAGGAAATCGATAATATTACACGGTGGATATGGCGATCAGCGTCGAGGCGGAATATAGTGCAAGGCATGTGCTATCGGTCGAGGTGACCTGGCGCTTTCCCATCGCGGTTTCGATACGAGTCAACCGTGATTTTCCTTCAAATTGGTGTAGGAACTCGAGACTGCGAAGAGTGAAAATGTCGCGATCCCGAGTGCCTGAGATGCATATTTTGCTCTGGATAATTACCACGATGGGATGAGAATAAGAATGTTTCCAAATTAACGCCCCTCTCGCATTGGAAAACCCTATTATCCATTGCCCGGATCCATTTCTCGTGCTGCCTCAAGGAGTCTTAAATGACTAGCCTCTATCTGCTTACGTCGACCTTTATTTGATAAATCCTCACTTTACGAAGAGGATGTAACTTTGTTTTCCTTTTCTTTTCGCGGTTGAGGGTATGTTTCTCTTCTTTTCTTTGCTTCCCGGGTATTCAAACGTGCCATGGAATGACAATGATAATGGCGGCTTGAATGGCCGAAATAAATCATCATGTCGATATCCTATCTCCAAGCCTTGGCAGCCCTGTGTACATCGAGATAATAGTCTCACATATATGGGCCAAGCGAGACACTCCCAACTAGCAATCACAAAATAACATCACCCAAATCCAATCAAAACAAATCCATGTATGTGAAGATCATGACGCTAGTAAAAAGTTGCGGGGGCTTACAATTGTCGAACAGCGATTTCGGATAACCAATCGGGGCCCCGGACATAGGAGCCACGGCATGGCGATCTTGAGAAAGCTTGTGAGGAGGAGGCCAAGCGGCTAGGAGCTCTTCTTGTGGGATGGCAAAAAAACAAATGGAATATGAAGGCGCCAATTTCGGGTTTAAAAATACTTTGCACTTGTTCCACCCAATTCTGGGGTGGGACTTTAAGTTCCTATTGGGTGGGAACCCTGCCATTTTTTGTTAAGTTCCTGCGGTAGAACTTAAGTTCTAGGTAGGACTTTGCTCTTGCTTGTTTTTGTTAAGTTCTGCCGGTGGGACTTAAAGTTGTCTTAAGTGGGAACTGGCTAAACGATTTTCTCTTTTTTTTTTTTTTTTGAATATATATATATATATATATATATATATATATATATATATATATATAGATATATAGATATATATTTTCCACTTTTGAAGCACGGTGCCACTATACATCTTGACTGTTCAAGCGCTTTCATCCATGCTCACCAGCATGTTCACTTTTTCTCTTGTTGAAATTCCTATTTATTTGCATTCGAGCAGACTTCGATGCTGTAATTCATTCTTGGGATATCTTCCCACTCTCCATGAGAACCCTTTCTTTGTTCCATACACATCAGGATGCCTAGGGTTTGAATAAACTTTGAGCAACTTTAAGCTTTCAATGGGTGCGAGGATGAGACACAGCTGCAGGTATGCGAAATAATGGCCCTAATCATTTTCCAATTGTAAAGATGTTCCATAAAGACTATGATGCATGGATTAACATGACCAGCTAAATTGATGCACAAATGGAAGCAATACTTGAGCAAGATCGGAGAAATTTTGGCCATAGAATGCATTGGTTTGGGTGAAACGGTAAAGTAGGTAGGAAGTGCAGGAGGAACAATTCACGAGAAGAATACAAGCTGTTGTGTGTGCTTGTTAAGATGTACATGCGATAAGATGATGTGGAAGTATATGAGATCAAGCGGTATGCAGTCTTGATTAAACATAATACTCAAAAAGCAAATTTTAGAAAATTTGACCCAGACATAACAGCGTAGTTACGTTGACAGTGTACACACCCCTGTGAAACAAGCATTGTCCTCGATGCTTTGAAGCTAAGTACCCTAGCAGGTGAGATCACAAAAACATGACCACGATTTTTATTGTCTATGTTATTGAAAAGCAAATGAAAAAATGAATTGAAGTAAAACAATAAAAATAAGCAGAACAAAAATAAAAGCAAAAACTATTTACAACAATTTGAGGCGAGGTTACTTGGAAGGAGAGTTTTGGTAGAGCGGGTCTACAAATCCACGGTGTGCTCGTGAGGAAAGTGCTCAAGGAATGGTTTGGCGTTGTATTCATGAAGGAGTGTTCATTGTCGAGATTTTCAATTTCACGGCTCAGGTATGGATAAGCCGCCTTAACGATGAAAGGACCAGGTCAACGAGGCGGGCTTTCAGGAAATAGATCTGTCGGAGACTATACGTGTACTTTACGATTGGGTTTGAGACCTCTGGTAATAGACTTGTCATGGAATAACTTGAAGCGCTCCTTGTAAGTGGAACTTTCATCTGATTCCCTCATGACTCTTCAAGTTCATTTACGCTGTCGCCTTGGCCTTGCATAGCAGGTTAGATCCCGAGAATTAAAAGTTCGAATAGCCCGAGCCGGTGTTCATCTCTCTTGGCAAATGGCAAACTGCCATAAGCTAACCTATGGGAGACATACGAAACAGTTTTAAAGCGATCTGGTATGCCCAAAGAGCATCGGTAAGGCGAGGTGACGATCTTTTCGATTCGGGGCAAGCGAGTCTTTCTATGTGTTTTATCTCCCTATTAGCTAGCCAGCTAACCATTGATGCATGGGTGGTAAGCGTGGATACTTTATGGGTGACTCCATATTTCTTTATGATTTTCAAAGATCGTGCAAAGTGGAGTCCGCCCATCAGTAATAATTGCCGGCGTTCTGACAGAAAAAATATGTTCCTTTATAAATTTCAAAACAACCTTATGGTCATTGGTTCTCGTTGAATTTTCAACCCATGAACACATAGTCAACAGGATAATAAAATGTAGAGATAGCCACAAAAGGGAAAGAACTGTGAAGTCAATACCCAGCAGTCAAAATTTCAATGATTAGGGTAGGTGGAGGCATCATGTTTCGCTTTGTGACCCCTCCTAGTTCTTATTGAGCCTACGTTTTGAAATCGAAACAATCTTTAAATAGAGTGGGCGATAAAACCGGCAGAAAAATCTTGTCTGCCGTTTTTCGGGCGGAGAAATGTCCTCCACAGGCTTCAGAGTGGCAAGAAGTTAAAATCCTCACTTGTTCATCATTGGGTACACATCTCCTCATTATTTGATCAGGACAGTATTTAAATAGATAGGGATCATCGAAATAGTATTTCTTAATATCATCAAAAATTTCCTTTTACGTTGAGTCAATTGAAGCTGGAATACGGCCCGGTGACTAGGTAGTTTTACAATGTCGGCCTTTTCCGCAGTGCGAAACGAGAGCAAAGAGTTGCTCATCGAAAGCTATCACCTATGGGTATGCCATGGGAGTTGGATTACAGAACAATCGAGATAAGTGGTCGGCTGACCACATTCTCAACCCCTTTTTATCTTTGATGGGTCAAGTTGAATTCTTGACATAGTAAAATCCACCTTGTCTGACCTTGGTTTATTAATCACCTTTAGAGAAGCAGTACTTCAAAGTACATGATTTGTAAAGATGGTCAGGGGAGCGACAATATATGACTGAATTTTTCTAGAGCAAGAACCAGCGCTAGAAACTCTTTTACGTAGTTGTGTGGTTAACAAGCGAGTCTAGTGTCTTCTTGGCATAGTAAATGACCAAGCCTTTTGTCCACTCCTCATCTTTGGCTTTCACGTCTATGGCATAATCACTAGCATCGCACATGATCTCAAATGGAAGGTCCCAATTAGGAGACCGCATGATTGGTGGTGACACTAGCATGTTTTTTAGCTTAGTAAAAGCAATGTCACAAGCTTGTGACCATGTGAAAGGGACATCTTTAGCAAGCAAAGTACATAAGGGCCGGGCTATAGCACTAAAATCTTTTATAAACCGTCGATAAAAACCAGCATGACCCAAGAATGACCTTATGTCTCTAACACACTTAGGAGTAGGGAGATTAGAAATCAGCTCAACTTTGGCCTTATCAACCAGATTCCATATTTTGATTACTATGTGACCTAAAACAATTCCTTGTGTTACCATGAAGTGACATTTCTCCCGGAATTTAACACAAGATTTTCTCTTCACACCTCTCGAAACTTTACGTAAATTTTCATGACTCGAACAAGTCACCAAAAATTGAGAAATCATCCATGAAAATCTCAATATGATTTCTATCATGTCCCTTTGAAAATTCCCATCATGCCATGCGTTGGAAAGTTCGGGTGCATTGCCGCAGTCAGGCATCTTCTAAAGGCTGAAAGGTACAGGAGCAAGTGAATGTAGTTTTTCTTGATCTTCAAAGCTATCTCAATTTGATTGTACTTACTGAGTACCCATCAAGAAAACAATAAAATTCGTGCTTGCAACTCTCTCTCTAACATTTGATCAACAAACGAGGAAGGAATGGTCTTTCTAGTGCCTGCATTAAGTTTCCTATAATCTATGCACCCTCCATCTGAGGGTGACACGGTAGGAATGAGCTCATTATTTTCATTGGCCTGCGTGATTCTGACTTCTTGGGAACTACTTGTGTTGGACTAACCCACTTGCTAAAAAAAAAAAAAAAAAAAAAATCTGCAATAGGGTAGATAACCCCTACATCAGAGTTTTAAAACTTCCTTCTTCCACCTTCTTTCATT
Organism: Tetrastigma voinierianum; assembly: GCA_016808115.1. NCBI lineage: Eukaryota > Viridiplantae > Streptophyta > Magnoliopsida > Vitales > Vitaceae > Tetrastigma > Tetrastigma voinierianum. The sequence goes on from JAEQBH010002886.1 coordinate 115,422, forward strand.
ATTGGGTTCAATCGTCTGCATGTAGTTTGCCTAGAAGGTTTAACATCTGCACAAGTGAATTCTGTATTATTGCGAGATCAAGGGATGATTCCTTAATATGCAGTGCTCGACCTAAGCGGAGTCTGTGGGTTTTCAATATTTCCAAAAGTTGAGGTTTCTTGAGTCACGTCTAATGAGGGGAAGATATGATTCTTTGGAAAAGTGTCTGCTCCCCTCAGAATGCATATTTAAGATGTATTGGTAAAGGTTTTAGCTCAAGCTTAGGTGGCTTCTCCTCCGAAGGCAATGTCTTATCCTCATTTGGCGACAAGGGTTCAAATTTAGGTGCCCACACATTAGCCTTCAAATACATCCGTTAACAATTATAGAGTGGAGAAACTCGACTCCCGAGTGGTCACTTCCTCTCACATCCCAGTCGGTGACCGGTTATGACAAGGAGGATCATCATGTGAGACATTATCCGGAGTATTTTTGTACCTGAGTCAACCATGTTAATTTCACAATATCTTCTTCATCTCCCATTCCTTTGAGTACATTGAAAATATTGATTAACGGTCATGTTCCCGAATGAAAGTGTCATTAGGCCTCCCCACAATGTATGATGGCGTGCGAGTTGCCGCCAAAAATGGTCGGCAATTCTTGGGAGCGAGTTCCTTGGTTCTCTGGTGAAAGTCTTCGAAGCACCCCTGAAAATCGACGGGGAAGTAAAATTTGTCCCTTGGACCCAGTACATCCCTTCACTATCCCTACAGGGAATTTTCTACCTCAGGTCGACTAGTTGAAGGGTGATATTGGTTAGCTCTAATTCTCCTAACTAAGTCCCGCGACTATCTTGAATAAAGTGACAAATTAACACACTTGCCCCTAAGTCCACTAAAGCATGCCCCAAACTTGAATTTCCTACTACTATAGAAATAGTAGGACTACCTGAAGGGTCTTTGTATTTTGAGAGCTGAGATTGTTCAGGAATTAAGACGTAGGTGTTCGATCATGAATGCCTCCTTGTTGACTCCTAGTTCCTTTTTTACCGTGCACAAATCATGAAATTTAGCATATGATGGGATTTGCTTAACAGGGAATATTCAGTTTGACTTGTTTGAGCTTGACTCATAAATCTCGAATGATTAGTCATTTTCTTTGGTTCTCTCTCGATCTATGAGGTATGTTTGAGAGGGATATGATTGGATTTGTCTTCCTCTGATTGATCATCTTTGCCATCTATATTAGGGACATGAGGTGTGTCTGATTTTTCATCCTCCCTAGCCAATTCCCTATGAGACTCTTGTGATGATCCCTTGGTTGGAATAGTTTTGTCAACTACCTTACCACTCCGAGAAGGAGTAGTGGCAACTTTACGGTCTTTCGAAGGTACCCTCCCTTGAACCTATCCCTCCCTTGTTTTGACCTTGTGGGTTTTTGGATGGGTTGTGATGAAGTTTCCCTTTTTCTTTAATTTGAAGGAGTTACCTATAGATGGGGTTAACTGGTTATCGGGATCTCACATCATTCGGACGGAGTTCGAGGAGTTCTGTGTTTATTAGTTCTGGGTTTGCCTAAGCTATTATGCAACTATATCTTCAGTGAGACTTCTCTTATGTGGAGGTTGGTAAAGAGTGTGATTTTGATTCCCTTGGTTCAATGGATGATGACCTTGATTAGAGTTTCCTTGAAATCCTTGGGGGCCTTGATTCTGAAATGGAGGAATGGAATTTGGAAAACCTTGGTTTGGATAGTGAGGACCTTGGTTTTTAGCGAGGTTAAGAGTGGTCCTTCCTCATTATCGACTAAAATTAGGATGCTTGCCCACAGGGATTGCATAGAGTTTTAAGTGTGGGAATGGGGTTTCTTTGGAAGTGAGTTAAGAAAGAAGATTGACACATTTCATTGAGATGGCTCCTGCCAACAGGGAAGATTTTGACGTTAATGATTAGTGGATCAGCGCGTATAATATGACTCTCACCTCTGGGATCTTGATGTTTGAGAGCGATTGAGAGGCACACTCAGGTGCCTCAATTCACCATACTATCTCATGTTTCATTGTGTGGATAGTGATTTTGGCTGCTGGCGCTCATCATTCTGCTTGGGTGGTGGATTCAGCCACCGGTGGATGTTTGTGCACTTTAGCGGTGTCTAAAGAGGTGTTAGTCTCCCCCGAGTTCCCGGGCATTCTGCGCTGCTAGTGTAAAGAGAGTTGGATTGCTTCCCTAGCACTCTTTTCATAGAGTGCTACGCACACATCATGCGGATATCGCGTTTATTATTCAGGGATAATCATGATGATATGCACATATTTGTCCTACATCGATCCATGGTGAGGGATAGCATGGAAGATCATATATCTTTCCCATTACCACGGCGAAGCGGTTCCCCGAGGCTTTTCGAGAAAAGTTACGGTGCTCTCCTTGAAGGCATTAGTTACGTAAGTGGAAAAATTTGTTGAACTCATTTCGCATATTTTCCCATGTAAAGATCGGAATTGTGCAAGGTAGAAACCAAATTTAGCTTTCTCCTTTAAAGCAAAAGGGAATAAAACTAAGCAGTTATGTGGAGGGTGAGCCGGTAGAAAGAAATACTGCTAGAAACATCTTCAATCTCATGAATGAATAGAGTTTCTGATTCGAACCCTTGGTATACGAGTAAGAGCCCAGGATCATTCGACTTCATTAGAAATTGAGGTGGCCTCTTCGAGGACGTCAGTACGAAAATTGGTTGTAGTCCTTTGAGGTTGTAGAGGATTTCTCTAAGGGTTCTTTCCATTAGGTAAAGGAAGCGGGGAGAACTCTATGCGGTCCTCTTTGAAGATTACCATTTCCACCTCTATGCTTGGGTTTATTGGGAGCGTAGCATTGCCCCGTGTTGTGAGTTCATAGAGTCCTTGTTGATTCTCGGGATCATCCATTTGAGGTAAATGTTATCTTGAGACACTTGGCTTGTTATGGATTCCTCGGAAGTTTCTGGGGATACAGTCGACTAGTCGGTGTTTCGTTGCGAGCCCAAGCTCACATGCACTACACTAACTCGATCAACACCTGGATTTCTCACTAAAAACAAAAAAAATAATAAAGAAATAAAAAATAAAAGAAAAGTGGAGAAACGTGCCAGAATTGCAATGCGGTGCAATTTACCTCTAACTACTCTTGAGATCAACTTGGTTAGTCGCCACTCCCGACACTTCAGCGCAAATGCTTCATCTACGATTAGTGTGCTAATTCTATTCCCAAGCGTAGGAATTATAGTCTTCTAGCATTGTAATACGCGGAAATCCACGGTCATCTCCACCGAGGGAGTGAGATGCGATTCGGTTGATCAATAGGGGCCCATTCTCCACTTAAAGTATGAAGTTTAAAAGAAAAGCGCGTAATGTTGTGTTGTTTGGCTGAATGGTTGATTGGTTTGAATGTTTTAAATAGAAAAGACAATTGCTGGGATTTTAAGTTCCACTCACTTATGATCAGTGAAATCCCACCTCTCATTTTTATAAAACTCATCTAGGAACCATTGATAAACGGTCTTCGATGGAGGATTTATCTTTAAATGCTTTTGGAAAATAAAGATGATCGAGTAATACTAAACACTTGTTCTCAATTAAAACGAACCCTTAGCTTGCATTCATGATCAAGCACAACGTTAATGCGAGGATATCTACCGTTAACACATTGTCCAGAGTATGCCCGACTAAGAATTTAAAACCTTTCTATACAAAGTGATTAATATTACACAATCCATTGAAGATCAAAAGAGAATTGAGGACTTTACGCATTCGAGGTGAGTTTCCCAGATGATCCAGTGATGGGTTGAGCTCCACATAAAAACTTATATGAACGATTAAAGTTGAAGAGCATGATTAATCATAAAACAATACCTTCAACGGAAATCGGAATGCTTGTAGCGAGAATGAAGGAAATATGGAATACGAAGATTTAAAGCGAGAATAAATATTTATCTTTGAAGATTACAAGCTCTTGAATCAGAAACTACAAAGAATGGAAATCTGAAGTGCGGATCTCTAGTGCCACTCCCAGTGGAGAAAAACTCTTAAAACCTAAACCCTAGAAGTGAAGAACTAAAAACTAAAGAGAAACCTAAAAAAACTCAACAGAGCCCTCTAATACTTGTGTCCTCCCCTTTTATAGCCCCCTCCAAAGTGATTTTCCCATTTTGGTTTGCTTACGAAAGTGCCCTCGCGTACGGATTGAATTCTTGGACAATTCCCATGAAGTTCCATAAAAGTTCTGGTAGGACTTAAGTTCTACCGGTAGAAAATTAACCATTTTGCCAATTTTCACAGCAAGTTCTGGGGTAGGACTTAAATCTGCATTGAAGATGCTCTTGCGATCTCGGCAAGTTCTCTTAGGTGGACTTGAGTTCTACGATGAAGATGTCCTCTAGTGCTTTCCTTGCTTTGCTGGGGTTCCCGAGACTTCGTCAATTGCTCACCCACATCCACATTGCTTCATATTGGCTTCCCGAGCTTACATCCTTGTGCACTTACGTTTTAAACCTGAAAGACCTGCACAAATCTGAAAACACAGAAGAAATTAGAAGTACACATTCTTATGCCAAATGTGGAGCGTGTGAGTTAAATGTGCTAGATTCCATTATAATTATCACTCAAATGTGTATTCATCACCTCGTATGAGAATTATTATTTTGTTTGTTTGTGGGCAACCCTCCGATGTGTTTATATCAATTGGGCCGCTCTGACGATTGATATATTATTTGTTTGTGGACTACCCTCCTATGAATATCAATTGGGCCGCTCTGACGATTGATATTTTTAATTTGGACTACCCTCAGATAGTGTATTTTAGACAACCCCTCTCAGAAACGGATTTTCTCACAGACTCATCTCATGCACTCACTCCTATAGTCCTAGAATTGTTTCAATGCATATGGAATGCATGTATGCCAATTCCAATACAGTCTAATTCGCAGGTAAATATATAAACATGCATATATTTACAAAAATTTAATTCACACAATCATGTCATGTAAATTCTCATTTCATACATCAGAATTAGCTCACTTGGGCTAATGATCAAACACGGGCAATTCCATGAATTATTCGACCAAAACATTAATTCACAAGGTATTTTGTGAGCACCATACTAGGGAATAATTGAAACCCTCGAGTTGCTATTCCCAAAAATCACCAATCATAGGTTCACTTTGTGAACGTATTTCATGGTCATTCTTGAGCCTTTTTCATATCAAGCATACATTTAATGCACAATTTATCTAAAATTGCACCCAAGCATTATACTCATACACGGATGCCCCGAAATGCTCTAATTTTTCACACTTAGGTCTAAGCTTTGGGACATCAATAAGCCTCTCGGCCTCATTTAACTCAATACGTGATTTATCACATAATTTGTGAAATAAAACACCCAAACAGCCCGTAACAGCCACTGTTTTCACCATTGGGTTTCAATAAATTCAAACAATTCGGTCCCAAGATTTGGGACCGATCAAACGACCCTTCAAGGCCTCGAGCTAACCGAAACATTGAAAAACATAATAAAGTGTAAGAGCAGAAGTAGGAAAAACCCTACCTCTCGGAGTTTGTCAAAAACTCACAAATCCGGTACCCACGCGAAGCCCTCTCCGCGTAGAGCAGTTCTCCTTCTTGTCCCGAAGACTGCCGACGGTCGGATTTGTCGTAAATCTAGAGAGAAGTCAGAGACCTTCTCTCTAAAACCACCATTTTTGTTTCTGTAGCAACCCCTGGTTCTCCATTCACGTTTTTGCTTCTTTTGAATTTGAGGAGATGAATACTATTCACTATTTTGTCCTTTAGTGACTTAAATCAAATTCCATAATGACCGTTATATCCCTCTTTTCTCAGTTTTGATATTCGGCTCTACCTCGGCCATCCATTTTCATCATTTATCTACTCATGCCACTTATGGCACATGAGTACGTGTTATATGTGACTTTCGTAGCATTGAAAATCGTTTCACGACACGGCGCGAATCTTGAACGTGTAAATTTCGTTGTCTCGAATTTGGCCAATTTTTACGTGTAGCTAGATTTCAGAGGGCGATTCCAACGGTGAAATAGTTTGTCATCGAGATCTGAGAATAAGTGCAGTTTTAGCGAATTAACAACTGTGTCGAAAGTGCACGATTTTGCCATTTTTGAAATTGGAATTTCTCGGGAGTGCCATTCTCCCACTCCTTAAAGGAATTTCGTCAAAAATTATGGACAATCACAACACAACACATGCATATGCAACGTGCATTCTATCATGCATGTAAACTAGTCATTTAATTGCTAAACGACTAAACCACGTACCTTCATCCCTAAACAAGAAGGGATAGGTGGCCCGCACCATGTCACCGCTCCCCGTTGACTCCTCCTTTCATGGTACCGCCATAGTACTCGCTATTTTTCGGGTCTTGCGTCGCAAAGCACGATCACGACTATCTAAAATACATCTTTGGTCCCTCTCCAAAGGTCCCATCGGGAGTCAACACTCAAATGCATCCCGATCACCCGTGGCGGTCACAGGTATACTTCGAGCATGGAGACATGAAAATACCTCGTGGACACGACATGCTGAGCGGTATAGCCGGTACATACGATTGCTATCCTCTCGAGTATCTCGAAAGGCAATAGTCTCGCGATAGCTTCCGGCTGCCGAACCTAGCCACTCTCTCTTGAGAATCACCTTCAAGGAAACGTGATCGCAACCTCGAACTCTAAGGGTCGACGTCCTTGCATCTGCATAGCTCTTCTGCTTAGGCTCTGAGCCATGAGAAGACACTATCGTATCAAGCTCACCTTCTCGGAGGTGTCTCTAATCGAGATCGGAGGACAGTGATGGGCTCTCTCCACCTCGGTCCAGCTGCTGATGATCTGGCCTCCCATACAATGCTTCAAATGGTGCCATCTGTATACTCGCCTGGTAACTGTTGTTGTAGGCGAATTCCACTAAGGGCAAATGCTCCTCTACCCTTATGACCCAGGACACATGCTCACAGCGTGTCCTCTAACACATGTATATAATCCGCACAACGTATAACCCTACACAACCCTTACTTGGTGTGTAAACGCTGACCTTCCCAAGGTCACTATCGCTGACAATCCAATGGACAGTTAACCTAGTCCATGTCATGAATAAACATCCTATCTAGAGAGGCATAGGCAACATCCTGATGTAATTGCCAAAGTGGTATCCAAATCTCGAGTCACTCCCGACTCCTATCACTCAACTCTAAGTCTACGTGATAACCTGATCGTGTGTTTTCATCTCGATTACATAACTCTTAATCTTACACTTCGAGCCTCTTACATTTCCTGATTAAACTATGAGTCTTCATTGGACGTAGTCCTAAAGACAAACTCAACCCACACTCACCAAGAGTGGTGAATGACGGGACCATGTACCCACACCCGACTCGACGCGATATTACCGTGCACACGAATGCAATAATGTCATCTTGTGACCTTGATCAGGGGTCCTGTGAGCGAGAATCTTAGAGATCACTCCTCATAATCTCGACCTATGGATCAACTCTCACACACATCCTAAGGGAAGAACATCTATACCTGAGCTACTCTAAAGGCCTAACCTCTAAGCCCAAATCCAAGGCCGTGTCGGGTATGACAACTTGCGACTAAGGTCATTCTGTTTCTTAGATGGTACAATTAACCGTCCATCGACGACATCAACAACTAATAGGTCTGCCACCACAGGTCCCTGCCGCCTGTGCACAACTCTGATCTATCCACGACTTGTGCCTCTGGCCCCTCGGCCTGTACGTGTCTTCTTTGGGAGTGCTTGTATAACACCAGCCGCTAGTTTCCTCGGCAGGTACTAGGGTGTGTGGAGGAATGACCTTATACTCTCTGTCCTGCATTTAGCGGGATGCATTGTCCCTGAGTCTTGAGATCCTGTCTGCAGGGCAATCCCGTCACTCATGCTCAATCCACAGCCCAGTCCTGAAACTAGTGTGAAGCAGTCTTACTCTTCCGAGAACTAGAAAGAGAAAGAGTGATCCTCCCTCTTGCTACCAACACCCGTATCCTGAGTGTTCCAAGTATCCTCAATCTCTCTCTCTATGGTCAGGACCACCCCAACCATGGAGTCCATGTTCCGTGGGCGAAATCCCTCTGATTTTGCCCCCCGAATGGACAACCGGCCATTCTCAAATCTCTGTAATACCGGTAATCTGAGAAACTCGTATCTCGAAGAGTGACCCGGCCTCTCCCAACTCATCAACGCTCGACCTTCTACAGGTCGACTCATACGATGTTGACTTTGTGTCCCAAAATCCACCTTAATGGCGAACTACTTCTTGAACTTGGCGTACGGTGATGGTCTCTCGACAAGCGTAAAAGCGATCCTCAGAGTGATACTCATGCTCGCTCATTGGGGTAGATCGAATGTCATCCACGAAAACCACGACAGTGATCTAAATAGGGTTGGAATATCCTATGCATGAGATCCATGAATCTTCTTGGCACGATCGTCAATCAGAAAGGGCATCACCGTAAACTCAAAGTGCACATAACCGCGTCCTAAACGTTGTCTTAGGGATATCGTATCCACAATTCTTAGCGGATGGTAGCGGTCGCGAGGTCTATCTTGGAGTAGACTTCGGCGCTCCTCTCTCGGCCCGATCAAACAAATCGTCAATCCTCGGTAATGGGTACCGATTCTTGATCGTAACCCGGTTCAACTCTCGGTAATCAATGCACAGTCGAAGGGTCTTGTCCTTCTTCTTCGCAAATAGAACCGGAGAGCCCCATGGTGAAGTGCTCGGTCTGATAAACCCCTTGTCCAATAGCTCCTGTGCTTTGGACTCGAGTTCTATGACTCAGCTAGTGCCGTCTATGCGGAGTCATAGAGATGCGTGAAGTACCGGCGTGGCTTCGACAAGATCTACTACCCTCTTTGTGGAAGCGATCCCCAGGTAGTTCATGCGGAAAAACATCCACATAATCGCCTGCTTACTCGAGGTAGATTCAAGTGCAGTCTCTCCTCATCCTCTAGGGTAAGGCTCGCTATGGCAGCTAATTGTCTGACTCTTGGACTGCATGCTATATACGGGGCAAAATGTCATGCTTGTCCCCACAAATACCACATAGTCTTGTCACGTGTGTGGTGGTAACCCTCCTCGCTCTGTCGATAACGAACTGTGTTGTCGGCAATCCATCGGGACATCGAACTACGACATGTCCATGATCACTCAAGTCCACTTGTGAGTAGAGTCACAGGATCTCTAACTATAACCTTGACATATCATCCCAATGGCACAATCCCTAGGGGAGAACTCACATACAAAGGCTCCTCTAAGGTCTCTAGAGGTCCTTGCCCATTTCCACCATATTTGGGCCTCACTCTCTAGCTAGAACACAGCTAGTCTAATCCGGGTCACGTCAGAGGTAATTTCCATAGCCTCTAACACCTTCTCGATCTGCATGAACCAATGGTCTGCCACCATTGGATCTCCTCCCCCTGTGAATGTCGGATGATCGCCTAGAAGCCTCTAAAGGTTACTAGGATCTTCTGTCTACTGTATACCAGCACATCTGCGATAGCATTCTTTGTAATACCTACGACCTCGGTAAAGCCTGTGATCAGAGCATTGGTGGTGCGACCGGTGCCCGAGTGGAGCGTCCTCTCGTCCTCGTCCTCGTCCTCGTCTAGCCATCATCACAGTTCAATGGCACGTTCAATTTCAATTCAGGATCTCTAAGGCATAAACACTGCCCTGAGACACTCTTCATACACATAAATCAGTGTATATGCATTGTCCTTGCATTTACAAGTAATGCAAGGCAATCATTGCTCTCATTTAAAATATTTTTATCAACAAGAAATTTCATTTTCTTTGAAAATTTTATTTTTCGAAAATTTTTGTCTCATTTATTTGATTTTATTTCATTTTATTTAATTTAAAAAATTGAAATTTTTGTGATGAACAGTGTTCATTTAGTGAGTCAGGAACGATCTTGAGTCCAACGAGTTTGGTGCACGGTGCACACCTAAACCTAGAACGCACGGGGCTTGCGTGCTGCTTTAGAAGACTTTATATGCCACAATGCAGTGAGCATTGTGTACTGCTCAGTATACATATGCCCTGTCTGACGAAACCTGCGTACTGCTCAACCTTCTATATGCCACAATACGACCAAGCCTACGTATGCACATGACCTTCTATATGTCTGTCTGGCCGACCTACTATATGCCTGCTCGAGGCTGCTGTATGCTGCTTTCAGGGCCGTTGTGCACACAGGGCTCTTGCATGCGCTAGGGAGTGTTGTAATACACAGCTAAGACAGTTATTATCACTGCTCATTCAACTGCATGCACAACTAAATTTCTTTGTGTGCTATGGGCCGTTGTCTGCTGCTCGTGTGCATGCCAGTGCAATACACCCTATTGTATTTCAAGACAAACTCGGCAGCCTACTCGAAACAGCTGGAAAATGCCCAAAATACATATCCATCCCCCCTTTTTTTTCATCGATTACCTGAATAATTTCATAAAAATTTATTTTCTTCATTTCTTTAGTTTCCTCACTATAAAACCTTAGAAAATGATTTTCTTCATCTAAATTTTTTTCAAAATACTCAAACAGTTCATAAAATTTATTTTATTTAATTTTTTTCGTTTTCTATTAGTTTACTGTTTGTAAACTAAGCTGTTCCGACATAATTATATTACTTCAATCACTAAGCACATCGCTCATAACACATAACAATCAACATGTTATACACCTTTCACACATACATGATCACACAAGATTTCATCCGTCACACAAAACACATCAAACACATGCGTGCAGTGTCTTAGTGTTATCGGTGATTTCCTAGGTAATCTCATACCTACATGAGACATCCAAACCACCAAGTGGTGATGTTCTTACTAAACATGGCTAAGCCAATCCTCGATCTCTAGGTTTCCCACGCTATACTACATACTCTACCTCAAACCACCTAGTAGTGATGGATACCCAAGCCCGGAGCTCCTGGGTATTCGTATGCCTATGCTCGTGCAGTGGCGCGCCAGATCCGGGCGTCAGTTGATACCACGTCGGCACGAAAACACTCGTGAAAGTCGGGTGACCGGAGCATTACTCACGAAATGGGCGAGTCTCATTTGTAGGGGATCTCTGCAAATACAAAACACATATACACATCCCAACAGTCTGATATATCCTATATATCAATCACACTTAGATATCTGACCACTTGGGCCCATGGCCAAATACTCATAATACATACTAACTATGAATCAGCTATGCCAAATAGTTACAGAGTTACAATATTTTCACTTTTATCTGATATATATTTAAAATTAGACATTTAAATACATGTATATATCATAAGCAGAAACCCTGACCGGCTTTCTTCTAATCCTCGATCTCGAGGACAAGCTAGATCCCTACATGCAGCTCCTGTACTTTTGTAAAATAATATATCTCTCGACAGGTGGTAATCTTTCGATGGTGGAATCATACAAGTGGGAACACTCTCCTTTAAGTGCGGTCATTCCCAAAACAAACATACATTCAAGCAAATGCATGATCCTACTTGAATGTCTACATGACCAACTCAGATCCCGAGTCCTCACCAACTCTCTCACACTCGCCTAAGCCTCATATGAGAATTATTATTTTGTTTGTTTGTGGGCAACCCTCCGATGTGTATATAACAATTGGGCCGCTCCGAAGATTGATATATTATTTGTTTGTGGACTACCCTCCGATGAATATCAATTGGGCCGCTCCAACGATTGATGATATTTTTTTAATTTGGACTCTGCCCGATAGTGTATTTTTAGACAACCTTGAACCGTTTTCTACAGACTCATCTCATGCACTCACTCCTATAGTCTAGGGTGTTCCAATGCATATGGAATGCATGTATGCCAATTCAATACGGAGTCTAATTCACGGAGTAAATATATAAACATGCATATATTTACAAAATTTAATTCACACAATCATGTCATATGAATTCTCATTTCATACATCAAAATTAGCTCATTTGGTAATGATCGAAAGCATGGCCAATTCAGCGGATTACTTTTCGACAAAACACCTGATGGTGCAAAATTATTTTGTGAGCACCATCTCGGGGAATAGTGAAACCTAGGTTACTATTCCCAATCACCAATCATGGGTTCACTTTGTGAACCGTATTTCATGGTCATTGCCGACCTTTTTCATATAAGCATACATTTAATGCACAATTTATCTGAAATTGCACCCAACGCCCATACTCATACGAATTGCCCAAAATGCTCTAATTTTTCACACTTCGGTCCTAAGCTTTGGGACCTATCAACCGGCCCCTCTCGACTCATTTAACTCAATCGTGATTTATCACATAATTTGTGAAATAAACACCAAACATCCCATTAACTGACCCTTTGTTTTTCACCATTGGAGTTTCAATAAATTCAAACAATTAGGTCCCAGTTGAGGACGATCAAGCGACCCTTCAAGGCCTCGACTAGCAAGAAGTATTGAAAAACACTTAAATAAAGTGTAAAATTCAAGTAGGGAGAAACCCCTACCTCTCGGAGTTTGTCAAAAACTCACAAATCCGGTACCCAGAAAAGCCCTCTCTGCGTAGAGCAGTTCTCCTTCTTGTCAGAAGGCTACTTGAGTGGTCGGATTTGTCGTAAATCTAGAAGAAGTCGAGAACCTTCTCTAAAACCCACCATTTCGTTGCGGCAGCCTGGTTCTCCATTCACGTTTTTGCTTCTTTGAATTTGAGGAGATGAATACTATTCACTATCTTGTCCTTTAGTGACTTAAATCAAATTCCATAATGATCGTTATGTCCCTCTTTTCTCAGTTTTGATATTCGGCTCTACCTCGGCCGTCCATTTTCATCATTTATCTACTCATGCCACCTGGCACAGCGAGTACATGTTATATGTGACTTTAGTCATGAAAATCGTTCTGACATAGGAAGCGCAATGCCTCGAAAAACGTGTAAATTTTGACTGTCTCGGAATTCGACGAAATTTTACGTGCTAGCTAGATTTTGCGATATGATTCCAACGGTGAAATCCATTTTGTCATCCGAGATCTAGAGAATAAATTACGGATTTTTAACCGAAATTAACAACTTTGTAATCGAGTGCGATTTTGCCATTTTTTCACGAAATTGGAAATTTCTCGAGTCTTCTGACACTTGGGTGGTAGCCCCACTTAGGGGCGATTCCACTATGAGCATTAACTCACCACAATCGAGGATATATTTTACAGGTACGAGGGCGTGCGGGGACGGCTAATACCCGGAATGGGGATTAGAAGAAAAGCAGGGTTGTGGCTTTGATGTATACATGTAATTAGAACTTTTTAAGTTTAATGTTGTGTATTGTATAAAGTAAAATATTTGAGCTCTTAGAACTTGTGGATATAGTGGATTCATGGTTGGTATGTTTTTATGGATATTGTAGTATGGGCCCCGAGAGGCCGTTTATCCATATTTGTATCATTGTGATTATATGCCTTTGTTTAGGACGGTATATGCAAGTTTGTATTTGGGTAGGAGCTCACCGTGCAAAGGAGACTTTGCTGGGTGCTAGTGAAATGTGCGGTCACTGACATTCCACAGTGTTCAGCCCGAGTTGGCGGTGGTCAGCGGACCCCAGGAGTTTTGGGGCATCACGGTTTCTTGAGGATTGACTATTGTTTAGGGATTTGTGTCTTCATTATCCTTCCATTGCATTTTCCGTTTGCACAACTCTGCGCATCTGAACTTTCCCGAAGTTTGCGTCATCGTTGGCGTATGATAGTCTGAGGTGAAAGATACATATGGCCAGTTAATAAAATCTTGTTCTTCTAAAGTTATAAAAATTTTGGGTTGAAAATTTTTCTAAGGAATGAGTTCTCCAAATTGACATGGTTGGGGGTTTTATCCAATAAGATAAAAATTTTTTATTTAAGTTTCTAAATTCACAAATTTGAAAATCTCTAAATCTATTGTAATATACAGGAAATTCTTTTGAACGGGTCATTTCCCATTCAGGTTTTTGTTGGTATTAAAGGTTCTTTATTATGTTTTATATATACATGATGATAAGAAGGCACTGTGCTTCCATCAGTTCTAAACAAATGTGGTATGGTTTCAAAAGATATATCTACATGAGTTTCGATTCTAAAAAAGATATTGAGCGATATTTTTCGAGTTTTGAGGAAAATTATTAGGTACTTGATAAATCTTGGTTAAAATATGTTTTTCAAATCCCAGCAATCCATAGGATTCGAGGATGAGTTCAAAATATTTTTGATCTAAAAGAGACATATTTATAAGCTAAATAAACAACGAAAAATAAATCGGGGATCATGGTAAGCCATATATCACCGTTTTTTTTTTAATTGCTTGTTTTTGGTTCTAAATTGTTCATATAATATACCTTTGGTCTTAAACACTTTTACATAATATTTATCTAAATAATAGTAAGACTCTATAATATTATAAATATCAGGTCTGAACTGTTTTCAATTACAAGTTTGTCAAGCTGTTCGGTAAGCAAGGCGATTTTCTAATCATATTGGTAAATCGGTTTTACTAATATTGTTGGCTTCGACTTTGATTCTAAATCCTTAATATGGTTTTCTTGTTTTCTTGGTTCTTAACATTTGGAATTTTCAGGTTCTAAAACAACAAGCGGATTACGTAAATTTTAAGATGTTGGGCTAAAGGTAAATGGTTTTCCATAAGCATATTCTAAATTTGGTTTGAAAGTTTTGGGGTTTTAAGGGGCAAGGGATTTATCAATAATAACTTTATGTTCTTCAAAAGGTTTTGAGAATATAAGGAGGCGAAGTGAATGTTTGGGTTTAAAACTTCATTTAAATGGTTCCAAATTGAAAAGTTTTTGCTTTTGAATTTCTCCTTTGAGCCATTTTCCTGTACACAAAAAGTTAGTCATAAATAAATCAATCATTTATATAAATCTGTCTACTTAACCAATCTTTCCTATCTTTACAAAATTTTATAAATCTAAAAGAATTCTTTTATTTCATCATCTAAACTATATATACTAGAATTATCACTCTCAAAATCTAATTCACTAACTAGTTCCTCATTGTCACTATTTATTTCATATTCTTTTATTAAATTAATTTTAATTTGGAGTTTTTCTATTTCGTTCATTTGGCAATTTACCTTTCGATTCGGAGACATTCGGGTTTATATGACCTTCTTGCCCACATAAATAACATTTACATTGTTTTTTTACTATAATTGGTTCTTCTTCTTTTTATCCAATATTTTCCAGGTTTTCTATATCTTGTATTAAAAGGTTGGTTTCTATAATAAGTTCTAGATTTTCTTCTAAAAGGTTGTTTATGTCTATTGGGTTTCTTTGTATTCCCCATATCTATCTCTACATCATATCTATTCTTCTCCCTAATTAATCTTCTACAAAGTTGTCTATTAAATGTTGTTCTTTTATTTGACTTCTTTCTCTATATTCAAACATTCTTTTTCTAACAATTTTTACAAATTCTACTCACTTCCTATAAGGAGAGTTTTGTGTCGAAGGTTGAAAATTCATTCCATAATCTAACACCCTCTTTTGGTCCTTGTATTTTTAATATGTTATTTAAATATTCAGGTATCCTATCTATCTTAGCAAAGAGTGCATATTTCTAAATTTTTGTTCATATTCTTATATCTGAAAGGTTACATAATTTTAATTGTTCAAACTTATAAAGATATAATACGAGGTTCATTTACATCCTCTTGGGTTGTTCCTAAAATATAATTTTATAAGATTATAACCACGGATATACTAAAATTATTTCTAACTTCACGAAAATAACTCTTTTGTTTTCTTGTTCCATGTTTCTAAAAAATTGTATGCAAGTTCCTCTAAGTGTACTTTTACAATATTCATAAATTTCTTGTTGGTTTGGAAGCTAATTACACCATCGAGAATTAAAATTGTTCGATTTTCTATGGTTTTTCTAAGGTGCTAGTATTATCTATATCTAAAATTGGTCCATTTGTTCTATATTCATTTATTGGTTGTGAATAACTACTAGAAGGTTCTATTCTTGTTTTAAAGTTAAGGCCTTGTCTAACTATTTCTGTTTTTACATTTACAAATTTTTCTTCAATTTTATTTTTATTTTCATTTGTTATTTTTTCTTCATGTTCTTTTGAGATTTCGGTTATTTCATTTATTTTCTTTTTCTAGAATATGTGGTTTATTATAAATTGGTTTGTGCTTCTATATCTAGAAATTTGCTAACTAAGTTTGTATTATGAGTTTTGTAATTATTTGATCATCTAAATAATTGTACATTATATCTATAAAGTTTTTCTTTATCTATTGGTTCATCTAACAATTTTGGATTTTCAAATTCTTCTAACATTCTATCAATTAACTCTGAGTTTCTATATAAATTTTCTACAGTTTCTATATTTAGCACAATTTCTGGTTCTTCTATGTCTACTACATTAACATATCTGGTCGGTTTCACGCTATCGGACTAAGTTCTATATTTTATGGTTCTATAATTTTCCAAATGTTATACTAGCACTTCCATCTTTATTTTGATATATACTACTAGAGGTTGGATATTTTGTTTCTAGTTTATTTATCTGTGGTAATTCCCATTCTCTTCCTAATAAATAATTTATTTCTAATGGTTTAGCTTCAATCATATTTACAGTTTTGCTACCAAAGTTTTACTATATCATCAAATTCCCATTATGCATTTTAAACTTAAAGCATTTGTTGTTTTCCAATAAATCTATGGCTACACTAAGGTTTTAACTACCGGGTTCCATATCATATCCTTTTGTATTTATAGTTATTTTATTTTTCGATGAATTCCTTAGATCTATACGAAGCGTGGGATACAACCTATAACGAGCATAATTTTGGTTCATGGTTATACACTTGCGGCTAAAGAGCTCGTCCTATTGAATTATTTCTAGTATCTAAAGGTTAATATTTACAAGGGCTCACTATTTCCCTTTCTATGAAGTCCAATTATCCCTATTAAAATTACTCATAAATGCATATATTTATCGGTTTTATTTTCAAAAGTTTTTGTTTATTTATGAAGAAAATAGAATCTAAATATATATTTCCTAATGAGTTTATAGTATGTTGGCTACAAAAAATCTTGTTATTTTTGGGACTTTGAACTAAGGTTTTTTTGTATGAGTTACTTCTTTATTGCCTTTTCAATTTTCTTCTATAGAATTCCTTGACCTTTTCTTTTAGTTTGATTACTTCTACAATTTCCATGGCTTTATTTCTAAATTTCTAGGTTCAAATGGATTGATTTTATTTTTCTACACTATATTTTGGTTTTCTCTAAACTAAGTTTTTTCAAATTGTTGGAAAAATATTTTCCTATTTTATTTATTTTCTTCTAATTTCTTGGTTTCATAACTAATTGTTCAGTATTTGATCTAATTTTTGACTAAGTTTTCTAATAGTTCTTTCAAATTTGTTGTTCAATTTTATTTTTTATTTATTTTCTACAAAAAATTTATCTTCTTTAACTAAATGTTCTTTTATATAATCTAAGTTGCTTCTAATTAAATTAAAATGTTTAAGTCTTCCGACTTCTTTCCTAATTCTAGGTTGTACACAAATCTATTCTTCTTTGTTGAATTTCTTTAACTTTTCTAAATTTTGTATATCTGATCCACACTCACTGTTTTTCTTTCTAGCTTTTTTTATGTTCTTCCTAATACTGTTTGGTTATTCCTAGCCGAATTTCTACAAAGGTTCTTAAAATATTTAATTTCTTCTTTTAAACTCAGGATTCATTAATTTCTACAGGTTTTCTATTCTAATTTTTACATAATTTCTACTTAATTCAAAATTCTACTTCTAATTTCTAAGAACTTGAATTACTTACATAAGAATTTGAACTACTAACATAAATATTATCTATATAATATTTTACTATTTCGGTTCTAACTAAAGATTCTAGGTTAAATAACTCTTCGTAGGTTTCTTTAATAGTGTTTTCGTATTCACACAAATATTTAAGAGACATAAGGTTTTGAATATCTTTAGTGAGGTTTTTAACAGTTGTTCTTAAAGCATGCATTTTATCTAAATTTTTCCTAAATTCTTCACGCTGAATGTAAATTCTATTACTAAGTTCTTTTACAGTCATAATCTAAATTATAAACACTAGGAGAGGATAAGGAATAAAAAGACATAAAATAAACACACAATTACTACCATACAAATTTTCACAGTTTTAATACAAATCACAAACTGAACAATAGCATCAACATAAAATTTTTCAAAAGGTTGTTTCACAATATGACTTTAAACGGGGTAAAAGATAAAAGCTTTTTGGGTACTGCGGAATTTTATGGGCAGAAATTCAATTTATGGAAAAAGGGCAAAATCATAATTTTGCTTACAAAATTGTTATCCCGATAAAAAATTCATAATTTATTCTCTAGATCTCGGATGTAGCTTAGTTGCAATTGGAATCGTCTCAGCGAAATCTAGGCGGCAAATGTCGAATTCGTAATATTGCAGGAGCGGTCGGGTGTACGTTTTCGAGGCATGCGTTCACAGTCTTGGTAAAACGATTTTCGATGCGACGAAAGTCACATATAACAAGTACTCATGTACCATAAATGGTATGAGTAGAGAAATGGACGGCCGAGATAGTGCCGAATATCGATTCTGGTAAAGGAGGGACATAAAGGTCATTTTTGGAATTTGATTTTAAGTCACTAAATGACAAAATTGTCAATAGTGCTTCTTCATTAAGCCAAGGAAAAGCGTGAGGAAAGAAATGGGAGATCGGTAGCTTTCGTTTGAGAGAGGTTTAGAGAGAGAACACTTCTCTCCTAGATTTCTCACAGCGATCCAACCGTCGGCAGCTTTCGGTACAAGAGGGAGAAGCGCTCTGTGAAGAGGGCCAGCGTGGAGTGCCGGTTAGGAGTTTCTTCAAACTCCTTGAGGTAGGGGTTTCTCCCTACTTGAGTTTTATTCCCTCTTTTAAATACTTTGCAAATGTTTGAGTCGAATGAGGCCGTGAGGGGCCGTTTGATCGGTCCCAAAACTTGGGACCGAATTGATATAAATTTTGGAACCAAAATGGAGCAGCCCGTGACTGCTCCACGGCTGTTTTGGGTTGATTTGAGTGTGCATTCATGTGTTAATCATGTATTGATTTGGATGAGGCCGGAAATGGCCGTGAAACCCGGGTTCACTAAGTGAGCCCAGGTGAATCTGGATGTGTTTGAGCGAAGTAAAACCTAGGTTTTTCTTTGTTCATAGAATATTGACACAAAAAATATATTTTTGTGTGAATATGTGTTGGCCGAGTGATTTAAAATTAAATTGCACGTGTTTGATCATTGTGCTTAGTGAGCTAATTTTGATGTATAGTTGTAAAATTACATAACATGATTGTGTGATTTGAATTATGCGAGTATATTCATGTTTATATATTTGCATGTGATTAGGCGTATTGGAGGCGGCATACATGCATTCCATATGCACTAGAACACCCTAGGATTATAGGAGTGAGTGCATGAGATGAGTCTAGAGAAAACGGTTTGGAGGGTTGTCTAAAAACATTAATTATCGGAGGATAGTCCAAATTTAAAATATCAATCGTCGGAGCGGCCCAATTGATATTCTTCGAAGGGTAGTCCACAAGCAAATAATATATCAATCGTCGAGCGTGGTGATATATATATACATCGGAGGGTTGTCCACTAATAAAACAATGAATTCTCATACCGGGCTTAAGGCGAGTGTGAAATTAGGTGGTTTCGGGATGCGAGTTGGTCATGCTTGACATTCAAGTAGGATCATGCATTTTCTTGAATGTGTGTTTACTTTGGAGCGTTACTTGCTTTGCATAGGTGGTGAGTAGCCAGCAGGGGCGATTCTCCCTCTTGAGCTTTAGCTCACCCGTCGTGGGACCCCTTTTGCAGTGCGGGAGCGTCACGAGACGGTTGTTCCTTGAGGCTGTTTTAGAAGAAAGCCGGGATGTGGCTTTTGTGTCACATTGTATACATGTATTAGAATACTTTTTCATTTTAATTTATGTTTGTATAAGAGTAGTTTATTAACTCTTGAAAAACTATTGGATATAGTTTGGATATATTGTGATAGTATTGTATTATGGGCTGAGGAGTCGTTTTACTCATGTTGGGATTATATTGGACTGTTTGGGACAGGTATATGCAGGTACTGTATTTGGGTAGAGCTCTCCGTACAAAGGAGACTCTGCCCGATTTTCTAAAGTGGCGTCGGGTAACCCGACATCCACTTGTAATCCGCGGGTTGACGGGTAGTCAACGGACCCCCGGGAAATGGGGCGTCACAGCTTGGTATCAGAGCTTAGGTATACGAATACCTAGGGAGCTCGGGTTGGGTATCCATCACCACTAGGTGGTTAGATGTGGAGTATAGGTATATGGAACCTATAGATTGAGAATTTGGGCTTAGGCCATAGTTGGATGCTAGGTGTGGTTCGATGTTCGGTTTAGGTATGAAAATTACCTAGGAGAATCACGGGACAAAACTAGGACACTACATGCATGTGTTTTGTGTGTTTTGTGTGATTTGATGAATTAGTTGTGTGAAAACTATTCATAACTTTAATGATGTGTGATCATGTGTTGTGTATGATTTATTGCTCGATGGATTGCACCTAGACAACCATGATGTGTTGGGAAGTTTTTAGAAGTTTTTCGGTGTAAAAAGTAGGAACAAGAAAGAGAAATGAAAAATAAATTTCTTAAATTTATTTGGTTTTTTGAAAGTGTTTAATTTTGCAAGGTTTACGTGTAAAACGAGAAGAAAATTAAATAAAAATAAATTTTACTAAATTTATTTGGGTTGTTGGAAAATGAGAAAGAAATTTTAAAAGCAAGGAAAATAAATTTCATAGAATTTATTTGGTTAAGAAGAAGGGAGAAAATAATTTTCTGGGGATTTTACAAGGTGTGAGGATGAAGAAAATGGAAGAAAATAAATTTTATAAATTTATTTAGTGGAGAGAAAATTTTCGGTGAAAAGCGGAAAAAAATTTCTAAATTTATTTGGTTATGAAATTGAGAAAAATAATTTTCTAAGGTTTTATATGAGTGTAAAACCGAGAAAAGTAGAAGAAAATAAATTTTTAGAAATTTATTTGTGGAAAAATGAGGAAAAAAAAATGAAAGAAAAAATTTTTAGAAATTTATTTGAGTGTGGAAAAATGAAAAAAATATGCATAAATATTTTTGTAATTTTCCAGTAGCTGGAAATGAAAAAAAATAAATAAATAAAAGAAGCGAAAAAAAAATGATCACGATTTGGATTGAACTCAACCCAGAATTGTATTCTGAGAAGGTAAGAGCTTTCTTTGGGATTGTATTGCAAGGCCACAAAGCTATGCTATAATGAAGGCTAGCGGTTGAGGATTGTGTCTTAATCCTGAAAAGGTATATCGTGACATAGCAGTGGGGCTATGGCTGAGGGCGAGAGGTGTCGCCAATACACGGGAGTGTATTAATGGTACGGGCAGAGGCGGTACGCGCTGGGTCTCTTGCGACCGGCGCGGCGGCGCTGTGACCGCAGGCGCTATGCCTGTCTGGCTTGTCTGCGCTCACGGTCTGACCATGGAGGCACCGCGACCGCTGCGGCGCGGCCTTGCGAGGGCGCGGGGCCGGCTGCCGCGAGGGCGCGGGGCCGCGGCTGCGGGGCTCGAACATGAGCGCGGCGACCGCGGCCGGCAGGCGCGATGCGCCCGGGGGCTCGGCCGCGACATGGCCCGGGCCACGCCGCGATACAGCCGGGCGTCTTGTGGCGCTTTGGGCGCGCCCGATCGCGCAGGCGTGCCGGTTGGAGCCGATTTGGTGCTCGTGCACCTGGTTTAGTTTTGACCTGGTTTTTATTTCATTAGTGTTTTGAGTCACCGTTTGGACGGTTCATGAACAACATTCATCCTGAAATTTTCTCGAAAATTTTTTTTATTGAAAAAGTAAAATCAAATCAAATCAAATCGAATAAAAATTTGATAAAATTTTTAAAATAAAATTTTCAAGAAATAAAATTTTTTGAAAATAGAATTTGTTGAAAACAATATTTTAAATGCAAAATGGATTTTGCATTAGTAAATGAGGACAATGTGTATGCTTGATTTATGTGTATGATTAGTGTCTCAGTTTGTGTTGATGCCTTAGAATCTTTGTATTGAGATTGCTGCCATGTTAGCATGTAGATGGCTGAACGAGGGCGAGGGCGTGGGGCGTCCGCGAGTGTAGTGACTATAGGCGTTGACCCGACCTTGATGTGATAAGCGGACTTTTCTTTGAGGCTGTAGGTATTACGTGAATGCTATGTCGCTGAGCTGGTATAACAAGTAGACAAGAAGGTCCTAGCAACCTCCAGAGGTTAGGGCGCATCATCCTCAGAACATTCCACGGGGGAGGAGACTTCGATGGTGATAGACCATTGGTTTCATGCGGGACGAAGAAGGTGTTAGAGAATTTATGGAGATTACCTCACGGCGCAGCCGAGTTAGACTAGCTGCGTTCTAGCTAGAGTGTGAGGCCCAAATATGGTGGAAATGGGCAAGGACCTCTAGAGACCTTAGAGGAGCCATTGTTGTGAGTTCTCCCCTAGGGATTAGGGCCGAGGAATAGGTGCGATATGAGGGTTGCATTTGGAGATCTCGGGGGACTCACTACGAGTGAGCTGAGGATCATGGACAGGTCGGGTTCGATGTCATCCTAGGGATGGATTGGGCGGCCGACTACGAGTCGTGATCGATTTTGAGTGCAGGAGAGTTACCGCCTACATGCAGGACGGTACTCGTGTGGTATTTCAGGGGGACAAACATGATGACACACTTGGTGGTATATGAGTCCAGTGTCGGGGGCAGTTAGCGGGTTAGCTGGCGAGCCTACGGAGGGCGAGGAGAGACGAGACTTAGCTCTACCTCGGGTAGTATGCGAGTATGTGGATGTTTTTCGGATGAGCTGCACGGACTACCTCCCTGGTGGTAGACCCATTGAGTTACACCTGGTGCTTTACCCCATCTCTATGACTCACGGATGCTTGCGGGTTGAGTTGCGGGGAACTCGAGGTCATTTACGGGGAGCTCTTGGACAAGGGGTTCATTAGGCCAAACGCCATGCATGGGACTACCGGTTCTGTTGCGAAAAAGGAGGACAAGACCCTATGACTGTGCATTGACTAAACGGTTGCGGGTTACGATCAGAATCGGCGCAATACGGATCGATGATTTGTTTGATCGAGTTGAGGAGGGCGGCGAGTCTACTCGAAGATAGACCTTCGCCTTTGGTTACCATCAGGCGAGTTAGGGATCTGAATATCCCCTAAGACAGCGTTGGGGCAGCGTTATGGGCACTTTGAGTTCACGGTGATGCCCTTTGGATTGGCGAATGCGCCCGGCATTCATGGACCTCATGCATGGGTATTCCAACCCTATTGCGTCGGTTGTCGTAGTCTTAAGTAGATGACATTTTGATACACTCGGTCAGTAGAGCATGAGTATCACTTGAGGATCGTTCTGATTGTTGAAGACCATCAAGCGTACACCAGGATTCGATAGAGTGAGAGTTTTGGCTTGCGGGGTGAGATTTTAAGACACGTGGTGTCGGCATCAAGTGTCAGTTGACTCGAGAGAGGTTGAGGCGGTGATGAGTTGGGGAGGCGAAGTCGGTCTTCGAGATATGTAGTTTCTTGGGATTGGTGGGTGACGAGGAAGTTGAGAATGGGTGAAGTTGTCCATTCGAGCGGGACAACAGGATTTCACCTACGGGACATGGACTCCATGGTTGGAACGGACCTGACCATGGAGAGAGAGATTGAGGATACTTTGAACACTCGGGATACGGGTGTTGGTATGAGGGAGGATCGAACTTCTTACAGTTAGGGAAGGCGAAGACTCACCACTTCACCCAGTTTAAAGGACTAGGGCCGGGGATTGAGCATGGGACGGGATTGCCCCAGAGGCAGGGATCCCAATACTTTGGGACAATGCGAGTCCCGAGTTAAGTAGGACGGGAGGGAAATTATACGAGTTCATTCCTCCCGGCCCCAGTGCGGGTTAGAGGAACCGGAGTTTCGGTTTCGGGGTGCTATGGCACTCGGCGACACATATAGGCCAAAGGGGGCCGGAGAGTGGGTCGAGGTCAGGACCGATCAAGGTTCTGCTTGACGAGCGTAGTGGACCTTAGGGTGTGAGTAGCATATTGGTTTGTTGATACCGGGCTTGACCATGGATGAGTTGACAACCGTCGGGTTGTCGGTAATTGAGAACTTGAATCGGGTTGTCACTTGGGCCACGACGATGGTTGGGCTTAGAGGTTAAGGCCTTTAGAGAAGCCAGGTAAAGATGTTCTTCCCTAGGATATAGGGTGAGAGTTGACCTGATAGGTCGAGATTATGAGTGAGTGATCTCTAAGATTCTGCTCATGGTGGACCCCGGGATTAGGTGTCACAGTATGACATTATTGCGTTCGTGTGCACGGTAACATCGCGTCGAATCGGGTGTGGGTGCATGGTACGGTCATTCACCACTCTTGGTGAGTGTGGGTTGAGTTTGTCTTTAGGACTACGTCCAATGAAAACTCATAGTTGAATCAGGAAATGTAAGAGCTTTCGGTGTAAAAGCGAGTTATGTCGAGATGAAAACACGGTCGGGTTATCACGTAGACTTAGAGTTGAGTGATAAAGTCGAGGTGACTCGAGGTGGATACCTTTGGAAATTGCATTAGGTGTTGTTGAGTCGGCAAGGGCTTGGTATATGGATGTCATTCATGACATGGACTAGGTTGACGGTCCATTGGATTGTCAGCGATTGTGACCTGGGGAAGGTCAGCGTTTACACACAAAGTAAGGGTGGTGTAGGGTTATACGTTGTGCGGATTATACACATGTGTTAGAGGACACGCTGTGAGCATGTGTCCTGGGTCATAAGGGTGGAGGAGCATTTGCCCTTAGTGGAGTTCGCCTACAACAACAGTTACCAGGCGATTATACAGATGGCACCGTATGAGGCACTATATGGGAGGCGTACGGGTCAGTTATGTTGGACGAGGTGGGAGAGAAGCTCATGTCAGCGGGTCTGATCCTGGTAGGGACACACTCAGAAGGCGGAAAGCGATCTGACGGCGTCTTCTCACGGCTCAAAGCCGGCAAAAGAGCTATGCGGAGAGGGAGTGCGTCGACCCTTAGGTTCGAGGTTGGGGATCATGTCTTCTTGAAGGTGATGCTAGGAGAGGAGTGATCGGAGTTCGTGACGTGGGAAGTATCGCCGGGTTTATTGGACCTTTCGAGATACTCGAGAGGGTAGGCACCGTTGCGTACCGGTTAGCGTTACCGCCCAACATGTTAGGTGTCCACGAGGTATTTCACGTCTCCATGCTCCGGAAGTATACTCCAGATCCAGCTCATGTGGTGGATTGGGGACAGATTGAGGTTGACACGGATGGGACCTTCGGAGGGGACAGTGGCACATTGTTGTCGCCCAGGTGATCGGGTTTTGCGGCGCAAGGCCAGTGAGGCTAGTGAGAGTGTTATGGGCGGCGTGGGTGGAAGTGACGTGGAAGCGAGAGGACACAATGCGGGCCACCTATCCTTCTTATTTATGGATGAAGGTACGTAATTAAGTCGTTTAAAATTTAAATGACTATTTACATGCATGGTAGAGGGCGCGTTGCATGTGCATGTGCGTGATTGTGATTGTCCTGAATTTCGGGACGAAATTCCTTTTAAGGAGGGGAGAATGTAAAGACAGAATTCGATTATGGAAAAGGGCAAAATCGTAATTTTGCTTACAAATTGTTATCCCGATAAAAAATCCGCAATTTATTCTTTAGATCTCGGATGACGAAACGGATTGCACCGTTGGAATCGTCTCGTGAAATCTAGCTGGCACATAAAATTTCGTAATATTCCGAGACAGTCGGAGTTGGCACGTTTTTCGAGGCATCTCGTTTCGAGTGTCGTAAAACGATTTTCGATGCGACGAAAGTCACATATAACAAGTACTCATGTACCATAAGTGGTATGAGTAGAGAAAAGGTCATTTTTGGTAAAAGAGGGACATAAAGGTCATTTTTGGAATTTGATTTTAAGTCACTAAATGACAAAATTGTCAATAGTGCTTCTTCTCCTTCATTAAGCCAAGAGGAAAAACGTGAGGAAAGAAATGGAATCCGGTAGCTTTCGTTTGAGAGGTTTTTAGAGAGAGAGAACACTTCTCTCTGGTGTGCTGTGATCGTCGGCTTTCGGTACAAGAGGAGGAAGGCTGCTCTGCAGCGGAGGGAGCCCGCGTGGGTACCGGATTTAGGGTTTCTTCAAACTCAGCAGGGTGAGGTTTCTCCGCGAGTTTTATTCCCTCTTTTAAATACTTTGCAAATGTTTGAGTCGAATGAGGCCGTGAGGGGCCGTTTGATCGATCCCAAACTTGGGACCGAATTGATATAAATTTTGAACCAAATGGGTAGCCGAAGTGGCCTTTCCCACCCAGCTTTTTGGGTTGATTGGAGTGTGCATTCATGTGTTAATCATGTATTGATTTGGATGAGGCCGGAAATGGCTGTGAAACCCGGGTTCACTAAGTGAACCGATGAATGGATGTGTGTTTGAACCGTAAAACCTAGGTTTTCGCGTTCATAGGAATAATTGATAAAATATATTTTTGTGTGAATATGTGTTTGGCGGAGTGATTTAAATTAAATTGCTCGTGTTTGATCATTAGCCCAAGTGAGCTAATTTTGATGTATGAGTTGTAAAATTACATAACATGAGTGTGTGATTTGAATTATGCGAGTATATTCATGTTTATATGTTTGCATGTGATTAGGCCCCCGTATTGGAGCGCATACATGCATTCCATATACCTTGGAGACACCTAGGATTATAGGAGTGAGTGCATGAGATGGAATCTAGAAAAGCGAATCGGAGGGTTGTCTAAAAACATTAATTATCGGAGGGTAGTCCAAATTTAAAATATCAATCGTCGGAGCGGCCCAATTGATATTCATCGAAGGGTAGTCCACAAACAAATATATCAATCGTCGGAGCGGCCCAATTGATATATATATACATCGGAGGGTTGTCCACTAATAAAACAATAATTCTCATACAAGGCTTAGGCGAGTGTGAGAGAGTCGGTGAGGACTCGGGATCTGAGTTGGTCATGTAGACATTCAAGTAGGATCATGCATTTTCTTGAATGTGTGTTTACTTTGGAACATTGCGCGCCCAGGTGGTGAGTAGCATGGGCGATTCTCATCTTGACTTTAGCTCACCCGTCGTGGATTTGCTTTTCACGATTGGGGAGCGTGCGAGACGGTTGAATTCCTTGGCTGTTTTAGAAGAAAGGTAGGATGTGGCACGTGTCTGTGTATGCATGTATTAGAATGCTTTTCATTTAATATATGTTGTATAAGAAATGGTTTATTAACTCTTGAAACTATTGGATATAGTTTGGATATATTGTGATGAGTATTGTATTATGGGCTAAGGCAGTTTACTCATGTTGGGATTATATTGGACTATTTGGAGACGGTATATGCGGAGTGCGTATTTGGGTGGGGAGCTCTCGTGCGAAGGTGGAATTTTCTAAAGTGGGCGTCGGGTGGCAGGCATCCACTTGTAATCCGCGGGTTGACGGGTAGTCAACGGACCCCCGGGAAATGGGGCGTCACAAATTTAATTTCAAAAGTTTTTGGTATAAGGGAGAATAATGGTATCAGAGCACTTGTATGTTAATTATTATTATTTAAAAACTTTTGAAATTAGAAATCCAATGCAACTTTATCTTACCCGTTTTAAAAAAAGTCGCAGTGTGGAAACAACCTTTTAAAAAATGCATGTTTACTGATATTGTAAATTTTGTGTGAAGCGATAATTTGTATGTTAGTTATTGTGTGTTTATTTTATGTCTTTATTCCTTATCCTCCCCAGTGTTTATAATTTAGATTATGATCGTGTAAAAAGAACTTAGTAATAGAGGTACATTGAGTGTGAAGAATTTAGAAAAATTTAGATGGCGCATGCTTTAAGAACAACTATTAAAAACCTTACTAAAGATATTCAAAACCTTGTGTCTCTTAAATATTTGTGTGAATCTGAAAACACTATTAAAAGAAACCTACGAAGGGGATTATTAACTAGAATCTTTAGTTAGAAGCAGAAATAGTAAAAATATTATATAGATAAAATCTTTATGTTAGTAGTTCAAATTCTTATGCAAGTAGTTCAAGTTCTTGAAATTAAGTAGAATTTTGAATTAAGTGTAGAAATTAGTGTAAAAATTTAGAATAGGTAGAAAACCTTGTAGAAATTAATGAATCCTGAGTTTAAAAAAGAAGAAATTAAACAGTTTAAGAAACTTGTAGAAATTCAGTTAAGAATAACAAAAGTAGTTTTAAACGAACATAAAAAACAAAAATTTGAGGTGTGGCGCGATATACAAAATTTAGAAAAAAGTTAAAAATTCAACAAAGAAGAATAGATTTGTGTAATACAACCTTAGGAATTAGGAAGAAGTGGAAGACTTTAAACATTTTAATTTAATTAGAAACAACTTAGATTATATAAAAAGAACATTTAGTTAAAGAATAAATTTTGTAGAAAGAAATAGAAAAATAAAAATAACTATAAATACAAAGGATATGATATAAGGAACACAGAGTAGCAAAAACATTAGTGTAGCCATAAAAGCTTTATTGGAAAAACAACAAATGCTTTAAGTTTAAAATGCATGATGGAATTTGATGATATAGTAAAAACTTTTGGTAGCAAAATTGTAAATATGATTGAAGCTAAACCATTAGAAATAAATTATTTATTAGGAAGAGAATGGGAATTACCACAGATAAATAAACCAGAAACAAAATATCCAACCTCTAGTAGTATATATCAAAATAAAGATGGAAGTCTTAGTATAACATTTGGAAATTATAGAACCATAAATATAGAACGAGTGCGATGAGTGAGCGAATGTCTGTATGTTAATGTAGTAGACATAGAAGAACTAGAAATTGTGCTAAATATAGCCTTAGAAAATTTATACTAGAAACTGAGTTAATTGATAGAATGTTAGAAGAATTTGAAAATCCAAAAATTGTTAGATGAACCAATAGATAAAGAAAACTTTATAGATATAATGTGTAATAATTATTTAGATGATCAAATAATTACAAAACTTCATAATACAAACTTAGTTAGCAAATTTCTAGATATAGAAGTAATAAACCAATTTATAATAAAACCACATATTCTAGAAAAAGAAAAAAAAATGAAATAATTGAAATCTCAAAAGAACATGAAGAAAAAATAACAAATGAAAATAAATAAAATTGAGAAGAAGAATTTGTAAATGTAAAAGCGAAATAGTTAGACAAGACCTTAACTTTAAGCAAGAATAGAACCTTCTAGTAGTTATTCACAACCAATAAATGAATATAGAACAAAAAATGGACAAATTTTAGATATAGATAATACTGGTAATCTTAGAAAAACCATAGAAAATTGGGAACAATCTTTAAATTCTGATAATTGTAATTGTAGCTTTCCCAAAACCAACAGAAAATATATGAATATTGTAAAAATTACACACTTAAGAGGAACGGTATTACAATTTTAGAAACATGGAACAAGAAAGCAATTAGATATTTTCGAGGAAGTTAGAAATAATTTTTGGTATATCGGTGTTTATAAATCTTATGAAATTATATTTTTTAGGAACAACCCAAGAGGATGTAAATGAACCTGTATTATATCTTTATAAGTTTGAACAGTTAAAATTGTAAGACCAAAGAAATTCCAATTTCTATAATAAAGGCAAAATCGTAATTTCAATTACGATATTGTAATTTCGGTTAAAAATCCGGAATTAATTCTCTAGATCTTGGATAATGAAACAGATTGCACCGTTGGAGATAGATCTCATGAAATCTAGTTAGCAAGTAAAGAATTTCGTAATTTTAAAGGAACGATTTGGAGTCGGCACGTTTTAGGGCATGTCGCCGTTTCGAGTCTTGGTAAGCGATTTCGTTGTGGCCAGTCACATATATATAGCATGTACTCATGTGCCATAAGTGGTATGAGTGAAATGATGAAAATGGACGGCGAGGTAGTGCAGAATATCAAATCACAGTAAGAAGAGGGACATAATGGTCATTTGAAGTGATTTTAAGTCACTAGATGACAAAATTGTCAATAGTGTGCGTCTCCCTCCTTAAGACACAAACCAAACGTGAAGTGATTTGAGATGCATTAGCCTCCATTGTTGAAGCTTTTAGAGAGAGGGTGCTTCTCTGCAGATTTGCGACAAATCCGACCGTTGAGGCGGTCTTGAGCGAGAAGGAAGCGTTCTACGGGCGGGCTACGGCGTGGACTCACGAATCGGGGTTTCTTCAAACTCCTTGAGGTAGGATTTTCTCCCTACTTGGGTTTTATTCCCATTTTTAGTACTTTACTAATGTTTCGGTTGAATGAGGCCGTAAGGGGCCGTTTGATCGGTGCCAAAACATGGGACCGAATTTTTGGAAATTTTTTTTAGAAACTTTTAGATACCGTTTCTGTACAGCCCGTGGTATGGGCTGTTTGGGTGTAGGTTGCGTTGATTTGTGTATTGAATGGTTGCTCAGTATGCATTGGTAGGGAATGGCGGGTGGATTAACAGGGTTCACGGGGTGAGCAGTTGATTTGTGATTTTTCGGGAATAGTAACCGAGGGTTTCACTATTCCCGAAACAGTATTCTAAAATATATATTTTTGTGAAAATATGTGTTTGGTCGAGTGATTTAAATTAAATCGCTCGTATATGATCATTAGCCCAAGTGAGCTAATTTTGATGTTGAAATGATAATTACATGACATGATTGTGTGATTTTAATTTTGCGAGTATATTCATGTTTATATATTTGCATGTGATTAGACTGTATTGGAACTGGCATACATGCATTCCATATCTTATTGAATCGCCCCAGGATTATAGGAGTGAGTGCATGAGATGAGTCTAGAGGAAAAAGGTTCGGAGGGTTGTCTAAGAACAATAATTATCGGAGGGTAGTCCAAATTAAAAATATCAATCGTCGGACCTTGATTAGTATTCATGGATGATCTAAACAAGTAATATATCAATATTAGTCGGACTGACCCCGATTGATATATATACATCGGAGGAACATCCACTAATAAAGCAGTAATTCTCATACAAGGCTTAGGCGAGTGTGAGAGAGTCGAGTCGAGGACTAGGGATGAGTTAGTCTGTAGACATTGAGTAGGATCTGTGCATTTTGCTTGAATGTGTGTTTGCTGGAACCATTGCTTGCACTTAGGTGGTGAGTAGCCCACTTAGGGGCGGATTCTCCTGCGAGTTTAGCTCACCCCGTCGTGGGACCCCTTTTTACAGGTACGAGGGCGTGCGGGGGACGGTTCGATCTAGAGATTTGTGAAGAAAGCCCAGGGATGTGGCTTTGGTGTCTGTGTATACATGTATTAGAATGCTTTTCATTTAATATGTTGTAAAGTAGCGCTCATTGAACTCTTGTAACTATTGGGTATATAGTTGGATTCATAGTTGGTATGTATGTTGAGTATTGTTATGGGCCCAAGTGGCCGTATTACTCATGTGACTGGATTATTGGATTTTATTGCACTGTTTGGGACAGGATATGCAGGTTTTGTATTTGGGTAGAGCTCCCCGTACAAAGGAGACTCTGCCCGATTTTCTAAGGAAGTAGGCGTCGGGCTTAGGCCTCCACTTGTATTCGCGAGGTTGACGGGTGGTTAACGGACACCTCGGGATTTGGGGCGTCACGGCAGGTATCGGGCTTGGATATCTACGAATGCCTAGGAGCTCGGGTTTGGGTATCCATTACCACTTTGGTGGTTTGATGTGGAGTATAGGTGTGTGGAAACCTAGAGAATGAGGGCTTGAGCTTAGGCCATAGTCGAGTAAGAAGATCACCACTAGGTGTGGTTCGATGTTGAGTTTAGGTATGAGATTACCTAGGAAGGCACGGAACAAAAACTAGGACTGCTTGCATGTGAGTTTGGTATATGCTTGGTGTATGGTTTGTGTTGGTGTGCATGACATGTTTATGTGTGTTGTGGAATGTTTGTGTGTAAGTGATTAGCACATGGGTGTATTGGAAATTTTTGTTTAGGAGTTTTCTGAGTGTAAAGTGGAAATGAAATAAGTGAAATCAATTTTATTTGGTTTATTGAGATGACAAATAAATTTTTAATAAATTTTATGGTGTTAGAACATTTTAAGGAGTTCTGATGTGTAAACTTGAACCAAGGAAATAAACAAAATAAATTCATAAATTTATTTATTTGTGGTTTAGGAGTGAAAGAATTTAATTTTATGGTTTACATTGTAAAAGGCGAGAAGAAATAAATAAAATAAATTTTACTAAATTTATTTGGGTTGTTGGAAAATGAGAAGAAATTTTGAGAGAAGCAAAGAAAAATAAATTTTATAAATTTATTTGGTTATGAGAAGAAAATAATTTTCTAGGTTTTATATGGTGTAAGCGAAGAAAAATGAAGAAAAATAAATTTTTGTCAAATCTATTTGGTATTTAAAGAAAATGGAAAAATGATTTTTCAGTGATTTTTTCAATTACTGAAATAATTGAAATATATATATATATATATATATATATATATATATATATATATATATATATATATATTTATAATGAAAAACAAAAAAAAAAAATTTTAATTTGGTGCAAAAATTGGAATTTGGCTACTGCCCAAATTGTTTTGTGATGGGGGAGAAATTGTATTGCAAGACAAAGTTGTATTACTGATAGAGAAGAAGAGGTGGTAGGCCCGGGTTGGTACAGAATTTGTATTGCAATACAAAAATTGTGTGCGACTGGAGCTGGGCGAGGGTGGGCGTATTGTAATACGGTGGCCGGCCAAGCCCCACGATCTGTGACGGCGGGCGCGGCCAGTCTTGTGACTGGGCTCTGGCCCAGCGAGCCGGGCGTCTTTCGGTGGCTCTGGTACACGTGCTTCCGGCTGTTTGGGCCCGGTTCGACTCGGTATTTTTCCTGAGTCACCAAATGAACACTGTTCATTGTAAAATAAATTTTGAAAAAAAAAATATATTTTTTAAATTTAATTAAAATAAAATAAAATAAAATAAAATTTGATAACATTTTCAAAAAATAAAATTTTCAAAAATAAATTTTTTGAAAATAAAATTTTGTTGAAAACAATATTTTAAATGCAAAATTGATTGCGTATACACTGGGTTATGTGTATGATTAGTGTCTCGGGGATGTGTTTATGCCTTAGAGACAACGTATTGAACCCAACTACCAAGATTTGTGTGTCATTGATCGCCGCGGTAGTTGCGTAAAATTATATGCATGGATTGTAATGCGTATGGGAACAGGGTAAATGCTAAGGTTATGGCTATGACCTTAGGGATTTGAATCTTGAAATGAGCGAGAAGAACTTAGGAACCTTATTGAAATAAATAAGTGAGTGGTTGGGAGATTAGCGCCACTTAAAAAATGAGCGGGTTGGTTCTTG
The DNA here is from genome assembly GCA_016808115.1 of Tetrastigma voinierianum. NCBI lineage: Eukaryota > Viridiplantae > Streptophyta > Magnoliopsida > Vitales > Vitaceae > Tetrastigma > Tetrastigma voinierianum. Next base: position 148,942 of record JAEQBH010002886.1, read on the forward strand.
GTTGTTAAGATACATTGTGTCGGCATATGCATTACTAGTTAGACTGAAATGAAAGCTAAATGATTCTTGTTGCCATGATTAATTGTGTAAATGGCTAGTAGAGGACGAGGACATAGAGGACGTCCACGGGGCACTTGTCGGGCCGGAGCAATTGACGGCCGCCGGCATTTGTTCAGCCCGGGCCTTTGGAAAGCTAGTAGGTGTTCTGAAGTACGCTATTACTGGCTCGCATAGCGGTAGTGAGGAGATCCTAGTAACGGGGTTTAGGGCGCATCATCCTCAGGCATTCACGGGGAGGAGGTCAGGTGACCGATCATTGGTTCATCTTGAGATCGAAAGTGTTAGAGGCTATGGAGATTACCTCTGACACGACCAGGATTAGACTAGCTGCGTTCTAGCTAGAGAATGAGACCCGAATATGGTGGAAATGGGCAAGGACCTCTAGAGACCTTGGGGGCCGTAGTATGTGGAGTTCTCCCCTAGGGATTGGGGGCGAGAATAGGGATGACCACCGGGTTGGGGCTGGGATCTGGGGACTCTACTCCTGTGGGCACCGAGGATGTGGACATGTCAGGAATTGATGTCATCCTCTGGATGGATTGGTGGCTTGACACGGGGTGGATATCGATTGTGAGCGTAGGAGGTTGCTTTACCTTGAGGTGTGCAGTGTGGTATTTCAAAAGGAGGTGAAACATGATATTTTCCTAGGAGCATTATCTGATCCAGTGTCGAGGGACGGTTAACGGGTTGGCTAGAGCCTTACCACATGGGGCGGTGAGACCCGGACTTAGATCTACCTCGGTAGTTGCGAATATGTGGATGTTTTTTCCGGATGAGCTACGGACTACTACGCATAGGGATGTAGACTTCGGTGTGTGGGTTACACCACGGTATTTCACTTATCTCTATGACTCCACGTAGGATGGCACTTAGGTTGAGTTGCGGAACTTCAGTCAGCTAAAGGAACTCTTGGACAAGGGTTCGGTAGACCAGCACTTCACCATGAGGCGCTCGGTTCTGTTTCTGCGAAAAGACAATACCTTTGACGTGTATTGACTACGAGCGATTGAGCGAGGGGTTACGATCGAAATCGGTACTCATTCTTTGAGGATGAGTAGTGCTTGTCGATTGAGAGGGCGAGTGCGAGATAGACCCTTGCGGTTATCATCGGTGAGGTTAGGAGATAGATATCCTAAGCGGCGTTTAGGAGCGTTATGAGCACTTTGAGTTTACGGGTGATGCCCATTGGATTGGCCAGTGCGCTAGCGGCATTCATGGATCTCATCTGTAGGATTGTTCAGCCTATCTGAATCAGTTTGTTGTAGTCTTTGTGGATGACGCATTTGATCTACTCCCGGTCGGAGTGGGAACATGGTGGCCTCCGCGAGGATTGTTTACACAAGCTGATGAGACCATCAGGTTATGCGGTGAAGTTCAGTAAGTGCGAGTTTTGGCTTACTGAGGTGAGATTTTTGGGACACGTGGTGTTAGCATTAGGGTGTCGATCGACTGAGAAAGGAGTTGAGGTAGTGATGAGTTAGGAGAGACCGAATGTCGACCGAGATACGTAGTTCTTAGGATTGGTGGGTATTACGAGAGACACGGAATGGGTTTGAAGTTGTCCATTCGGGACGGGGATCATAAGTTTCTACGGGATATGACTCCATGGTTGGGACGGCCGCGACCATAGAGGGAAATCGAGGATACACGGAATACTGGGATACGGGTGTTGGTAGCAAGAGGGAGGATCGAGCTTCTCCTAGTTAGGGGAAGAGGCGAAGACACGCTTCACATGAGTTTCGGACTAGGGCGAGATTGGGCATGTGAGGCGGTGCGAGAAGCAGGGGATTCCCGGGATTTTGGGACAGCGATTACGATTAAGGCTATAAACAGAGTATATACAATTCATTCCTCCCACACCCTAGTTAGGGTTAGAGAACGATTTCAGTTTAAATTGTGTTATACAAGCACTTCCGGCGACACGAGGAGGCCGAGAGGGGCTGAAGTCTTGGTCGAGTCGGGACGGTCCAGGAGTGCACAGTGGAAGCGTGATGGACTTTAGGGGGTAGACCTATTGGTTGTTGATTCTCAAGCTTGACATGGATGAGATGACGGCCATCAGGCTTTCAGTAATTGAGACCTTAGCCGGGTTGTCATACTCGACACGGCATTGGATTTGGGCTTAGAGTTTAAGGCCTTTAGAGAAGCTAGGTATAGATGTTCTTTCCTAGGATGTAGGGTGAGGATTGACCCCGAGAGGTCGGGATTATAGTGAGAGATCTAGAGATTACGCTCCACGGGACCCAGAGATAGGGTGTCACTATGGCGTGTGGATTCGTGTGCTGCGGTAACATCGCGTTGAGTCGGGTGTGGGTGCGGTATGATCATTCACCCTTTCTTGGTGAGGTGTGGGGTGAGTTTGTCTTTAGGACTACGTCCGATGAAGACTCGTAGTTGAATGTCGAAATGTAAGAGGCTCGAGTGTAGCCGAGGTTATGTGTCGAGATGAAACACGGACATGGTTGTCCGCGCGGTGAGAGTTGAGTGATAGGGTGGTACGGTGACTCGAGGTTTGGATAACCTTTGGAAATTGCATTGGGTGTTGTTGAGTTGGCAAGAGCTCGGTAAATGGATGTCATGCATGGCATGGATTGTGTTGACAGTTCATTGGATTGTAAGTGATTGTGACCTTGGAGAAGTTAGCGGTTACACACCAAGCAAGGGTTGTGTAGGGTGTGTGGATTACATACGGTTGTTAGAGGGCATGTTGCGAACATGTGTCTTGGATCATAAGGGTAGAGGATTAATTGCCCTTAGTGGAGTTCGCCCACAACAATATTTATCAGGCGAGTGTACGAATGGTACCATATGAGGCATTGGCATGGGGAGGCCATGTGGGTCACCGTTAGAAGGATGGACAGTGGGAGAGAGATCCATGGGTCAGTTTGATTAGAGACACCTCGAAGGTGAGCTTGATCGACAAGCGATCTTCTGCGGCTGAAGCGAATTAGAAATTTATCTTGATGTCTGACGTCGACCCTAAAGTTGAGGTTGGTGATCACTTTGCGTTTTCTTGAGGGTGATGCTGAGAGAATGGTCGGTTCGGCGAGCACGGGAAGTATCGCCCGAGGTTTAATGGACCTTCCGGTGTTTCGAGAGGGTAGGCACCTTTGCGTACCGGTTAGCGTTACCGCCCAGCATGTCAGGTGTCCACGAGGTGTTTCACGTCTCCATGCTCCGGAGATATACTCCAGATCTAGCTCATGTGGTGGATTGGGGAGAGATTAAGGTTGACACTGATGGGACCTTTGAGGAGGACCGATGTGGCTGGGATAGCCGTGATCGGGTTTTGCGACGAGGCGAGTGAGGCTAGTGAGGAAGAGTGCTATGGTGGCCTTTGTGGAGTGGAGGAGTCAACGTGGGGCGCGAGGACACGATGCGGGCTACCTATCCCTGCTTGTTTAGGGATGAAGGTATGTGGTTTAGTCGTTTAAAGATTTAAATGACCTTTAGTTTATGCATATTAGAGTGCATGTTGCATATGCATGTGTTTGATAAAGATCGCTTAATTTCGGGACGAAATTCCTTTTAGGAGGAGAATGTAAGACCGAGAAATTCCAATTTCTATAATAAGAACCATCGTAATTTCAATTGCGATGTGTGGTAAAATCGAGGAATTATTCTATAGATCTCGAATGATGAAGCGGTTGCAGTGGAATCGTCTCGCGAAATCTAGTTAGCACGTAAAATTTCGTAATTTTCGAGGAACCGGTTATTGGAGTCAACACGTTTTTCGAGCATCGCGTTTGAGTCTTAGTAAGCGATTTTAAGTTGCGACCAGAAAGTCACATATAGCATGTACTCATGTGCCATAAGTGGTATGAGTAGAGAAATGATGAAAATGGATGGCCGAGGTAGTGCCGAATATCAAATCTGGTAAAAGAGGGACATAATGGTCATTTTGGAAATTGATTTTAAGTCACTAGATGACAAAATTGTCAATAGTGTTGTCTCCCTCCTTAAGACACAAGCCAAAAAACGTGAAATTGATTTGAGATGCAGTAGCCTCCATTGTTGAGAGCTTTTTAGAGAGAGAGGGTGCTTCTCTCTAGATTTGCGACAAATCCAACCGTTGGCGGTCTTCGGGGCGAGAAGGAAAAACGTTCTACGCGGGGTAGGCTACGGCGCGTGGACTCAGGATCGGGGTTTCTTCAAACTCCTTGAGGTAGGATTTTCTCCCTACTTGGGTTTTATTCCCATTTTTAGTACTTTACTAATGTTTCGGTTGAATGAGGCCGTGAGTGGCCGTTTGATCGGTCCCAAAACATGGGACCGAATTATTGGAAATTTTTTTTAGAAACTTTTAGGGACCGTTTCTGTATAGCCCGTGGGTATGGGCTGTTTGGGTGTAGGTTGTGTTGATTTGTGTATTGAATGGTTGCTCGGTATGCATTGGGCCAGGAATGGCCGTGGATTGCGGGTTCACAGGGTGAACCGTTGATTTGTGATTTTTCGGGAATAGTAACCGAGGGTTTCACTATTCCCGAAACAGTGTTCTAAAATATATATTTTTGTGAAAATATGTGTTTGGTCGAGTGATTTAAATTAAATCGCTCGTATTTGATCATTAGCCCAAGTGAGCTAATTTTGATGTTGAAATGATAATTACACATGACATGATTGTTTGATTTTAATTTTCTTGAGTATATTCATGTTTATATATTTGCATGTAGTTAAACGTATTGGGCTTGGCACCACATCATTCATATGCTGTGGATCACCCCAAGTTATAGGAGTGAGTGCATGAATGATCAGAAAAGGTTCGGAGGGTTGTCTAAGAACAATAATTATCGGTGAGTCCAAATTAAAAATATCAATGCGTCGGGCTGACCCAATTGATATTCATCGGAGGGTAGTCCACAAACAAGTAATATATCAATCGTCGCAGCGACCCAATTGATATATATACATCGGAGGGTTGTCCCCTAATAAAACAATAATTCTCATACAAGGCTTAGGCGAGTGTGAGAGGAGTGGTGAGGACTCGGGATGCGAGGAGTTAGTCGTAGACATTCAAGTAGGATCATGCATTTGCTTGAATGTGTGTGTTTACTGGAACATTGCTTGCACTTAGGTGGTGGTAGCCCAGCAGAGGCGATTCTCCTACTAAGTTTTAGCTCACCGGGTCGTGGGACCTTTTGGTGCGGGGGTGTGCGAGACGGTTCGTCCTAGAGAGATTTATTGTGTGTGAAGAAAGCTAGGGATGTGGCTTTGGTGTCACATTGTATACATGTATTAGAATGCTTTTCATTTAATATATGTTGTATAAGAGTAGCTCATTGAACTCTTGTAACTATTGGGTATATAGTTGGATTCATAGTTGGTATATATGTTGAGTATTGTTATGGGCCCAAGTGGCCGTATTACTCATGTGACTGGATTATTGTATTTTATTGCACTGTTTGGGACAGAATATGCAGGTTTTGTATTTGGGTAGAGCTCCCGTATCGTGAGACTCTGCCCGATTTTCTAAAGTGACGTCGGGTAACCCGACCTCCACTTGTATTCCGCGGGTTGACAGGTAGTCAACGGACACCCCGGGTTTGGGGCGTCACAAAAATTATGTAACCTTTCGTATATAAAAGAATATGAACAAAAATTTAGGAAATATGCAATTCTTGCTAAGATAGATAGGATACCTGAATATTTAAATAAATACATATTAAAAATACAAGGACCAGTAGGTGTTAGATTATTGAATGAATTTTCTACCTCTGAATACAAAAACTCTCCTTATATAGGCAGTAGAGTAGAATTTGTAAAAAATTGGTTAGAAAAAGAATGTTTGAATATAGGAGAAAGAAGTCAAATAAAAGAACAAGATTTAAATAGACAACTTTGTGAAGATTAAATTGAGGAGAAGATTTAGATTTAGGATGTAGAGATAGATATAGGGAATATAGAAAACCCAGATATAAACAACCTTTTAGAAGAAAATCAAGAACTTATTATCAAAACCAACCTTTTAATACAAGATATAGAAAACCTGGTAAGTATTGGATAAAAAGAAGAAGAACCAATTATAGTAAAAACCAATGTAAATACTTTATTTATGTGAAGCGAAATAGGTCATATAAAACCTGAATAATCACGAACTTAAAAATTGCCAAATGAACAAAATGAAAAAACCCAAGTGAATCAGTTTAATAGTATGGAAATAAATAGTGACAATGAAGAATTAATTAGTGAATTAGATTTTGAGAGTGACAATTCCAGTATATATAGCTTAGAAGATGAAATAGAAGAATTCTTTTAGTTTTAAATAATAACTTAGGAAAATTTTGTAAAGATTGGTTAAGTAGACAAATTTATATAAATGATTGATTGATTTATGACCCAACTTTTTTATTGTATGCTGAGGAAAATGGCTCAAAGGAGAGAAATTTAAAAGCAAAAACTTTTCAATTGGGCAGATTACTTTTAAATGAAGTTTTAAACCCCAGGCCTTGATTTCGGTCTTTGTATTCTCAACCTTTTTGAAGAACATAAGATTGTGTTGATAACCTTTGGTCTTTAAAACCTCCAAAACTTTCAAAACCAATGTGGCGCCCCCGAGCCGAGAGTCGTTGACCACCTGTCAACTCGCGAATCTGGTTGATTTGTCGGGTTGCAGCAGCCACTTGAACAATCGGGCGAGTCTCCTTTAATGCCCGGGGAGCTCTGAAATACATCACTGCATGAAACACATCCCAAGCGGTCGATATAATTGACATGAGTAAAAGCGACACTTGGGCCCGTAAGCCGATTACTCATAACTACATACCAACTATGAATCCAACTATATCCAATAGTTCTAAGAGTTCAAATTTTACTCTTATACAACATATATTAAAATCTAAAATTCTAATACATATAGTACATCACAAAATCAAAGCCACAACTCAGCTTTCTTCTAAAGCGGCCTCTACTAATGAGCCGATCTCCCCGTGCGCTCCACTGTACCACAAATAATAAATTCCCACAGCAGGGTGAGCTATCGCTCGATGAGTGGAATGCCACTAAGTGGGCTACTCTCCACCTAGAGTCTGTGTAATGCTCAAAAATAAACACACATTCAAGCAAATGCATGATCCTACTTGAATGTCTACATGACCTCAGATCCCAAGTCCTCACCATTTCTCACTTTTCATACAAGCCTTGTATAAATTATTGTTTTGTTGGTAGGACAACCCTCCGATGTATATATATCAATTGGGCGCTCCGACGATTGATATATTATTTGTTTGTGGACTACCCTTCGATGAATATCGAATTGGGCATTTTCAGAGCGATTGATATTTTTCGTTTGTGGACTACCCTCAGATAATGAATGTTTTTTAGACAACCTCCGATGTTTTCTCTAAAGGCTAGTCTCAAGTACTAACCTATGGTCCTAGGATGTTCTAGTGCATATGGAATTTTATGTATGCCAAGATACGGGTCTAATTCACATGCAAAAATATAAACATGAATATATTCACATAAAAATTAAAATCACACAATCATATTTATGTAATTATCATTTCAACCATAAAGAAGTGCTTCGACTTGGGCTAATGATGAACATGAAACAATTCGATTTGGTACTTGACCACACCCATATTTTCCTGAGTATATTTTGTGAAATTACTTGTTCGAGCAGTAAAACCCTCGTTTCTTTGTTCTATGAACTTACAAATCATCGATTCACTTTGTGAACCCGTATTTCTCGGCCATTTCGGCCTCCAATCAAACAATACATGATTTATGGAACCATTAATCACACATTTAACCAACGGTCGTAGAGCGATGCGGTTGTTCGTGAATCTCAAATCGAAGCATTTTAGTTCAAGATTTGGGACGAATCAATGATCTTTGATTCAAGGCCTCGCTGACTTGACATTGAAAAAGCAGATAAGAAGTGAGCGAAAAGTCGGAGAAACCCCTACCTCTCGGAGTTTGTCAAAGCAAAAATCTGGTACCCACCGTAGGCAGCTCGGTAGGCAGTTTTCCTTCTTGTCGAAAGGCTGGCAGACGGTCGGATCGCCCCGATATTCTAGAGAGAAGTCAAATGTTCTCTCTCTAGAATTTCTCCATGTTTGGCCATTGCATCTCCCCCCCCCCTTCCTTTTCTCCTTCCCCACGTTTCTTTTTGGCTTAATGAAGGAGAAGATACACTATACATATTTTGTCACTTTGTGACTTAAATCAAAATCAAAATGCCTATTATGTCCTTCATTTTACCCGATTTTGATGTCGTTACTATCTCGATGCGTCCATTTTCATAATTTCTCTACTCATACCACTTATGGTACATGAATGCATTTCGATGCTTATATGTGACTTTAGGTAAATTATCGAAAATGGATTTTCTTTTAGAACAACGATGTCTCGAAAAACATGTAAATTCCGACTGTCTCATAATTCGACGAAATTTTACGTGCTAGCTAGATTTCGTGAGACAATTCTAACGGTGCAATCTATTTCATCATCCGATATCTAGAGAATAAATTTCGGATTTTTAACCGAAATAACAATTTTGAAATAAAAATTACGATTTTGCCATTTTTCCATAAATTGGAATTTCTCGGGTCTTACAATACCAATCTTGGGGAGTTTTGACAAACTCCAGAAAGGTAGGGGTTTTTCTCCTACTTGTTTTACTTTTTGCTTAAGGGTCATGTAATGGATAGGGATTTGTTGAGGCCTGGATGGCTGTGACTTCAGTTCCAAAAGATTTGGACCGAGTGAATAAATCCTTGGTGTGGTTTGGACAGTCCACGGACTGTTTGTGTGATTTGTGTGATGTGTGTTGTTGCCATGGGTGAATAACATGTTGATTATGAAATTGTGGGCTGTTCCAAGACGAACCGCCGGATTGTGCCTTAGCCCATGTGAGCTAAGTTTATGTTATTATTATATTTGAACCTGTATGATGTATGGAATTTAAATTTGTTAATATGCCATGAGTGATATATTAGCATGTGTTGTATGTTTGGTGTGCCATTGCATTGCACTTAGGTGGGAGTAACCCAAGTAAGAAATTCCACCTCTTGGGTTTTGCTCACCGTCGTGGAAATATATTTTTTCGAATAGAGACGTATTTGGGGATGGGACTCATCCGGGACCTTAGAGGCGAAGAACCGATCAAGATGGCCTTATCTTGTATTTTTGTAAAATTCTGGGCAAGAGACCCATTTTTGTATAAGAAATTGTAATAAAAACAATTGTGAATGAATCCACTGTATAAAAATTATATTTGGGTTGTGCGGATGTGCGGTCCTATTGGGCCGTTTACACGTGTATAGGTCTCATGACGTAGAACATATAGATTTCAGCGGGTTGACGGGTGATCAACCGGACACCCGGTTTGGGGTGTCACGGTTGTCTTCAGTGAGCTCAAGATAAGCTTGGTTACGAAAAAGGAACATACGAGTACGGCTTTGCGGTGCCGAGAGTTGACTCTTGTTTGCGAGGATTTGATGTCTTCGGTATCCTTCCATTGCATTTTCCATGTTTGCATAACTCTGCGCATCTGAGCTTTCCCGAAGTTTGCGTCATCGGCGATGTATGATAATTGGTGAATACCTTAAAGGCTGGTTAATAAAATCTTGTTCTTCTGAGGTTATAAAACTTTTTGGGTTGAAATTTTTTTCTAAAGGTTGGGTTCTCCAAATTGACATGGTTGGGGTTTGTGATAAGATAAAAATTTTATTTATGGTTTCTAAATTCAAAAATTTGAAAATCTCTAAATCTATTGTAATATCTGAAATTCTTTTGAGCAGGTCATTTCCCATTGAGGTTTTGTTGGTATTAAAAGGTTCTTTATTATGTTTGATATATACATGATGATAAGCGACGCGTGCTTCCATCAATTCCTAACAGGTGGTATGGTTTCAAAAGATATATCTACATGAGTTTCGGTTCTAAAAAGATATTGAACAATATTTTCGAGTTTTCGGGAAAAATTATTAGGTACTTGATAAATGCGATTTAAAAATATGTTTCAAAATCCATGATCCATAAGTTAGGATGAGTTCAAAATATTTTGATCTAAAGAGACATATTTATAAGCTAAATAAGCAGCCGAAAAATAAATCGGGATCATGGTAAGCCATATATCTGTTTTTAATTATTGTTTTTTGTTAAATTGTTCATGCTATATACATTGGGTCTTAAACACTTTTTCATAATATTTATCCCAAATAGTAAGGCTACATAATATTATAAATGTCGGGTCCCGAGCTGTTTTTAATTACAAGTTTGTCAAGCTGATCGATGAAAGCAAAAGGTGATTTTCTAATCATATTAATTAAATCGGTTTTACTAACATTGTTCAAAAACTCTGACTTTGATTCTAAATCCTTAATATGGTTTTCTTGTTTTTCTTGGTTCTTAAGCATTTGGAATTTTTCAATTTCTAAAACAACAAACTGGTTCTGTAATTTTTTAAGATGTTGAAATTTAAGGCACGAAATGGTTTTCCATAAGCATATTCTAAATTTTGGTTTTGAAAGTTTTGAGGTTTAAAGGTTATCAACAATAACTTTATGTTCTTCAAAAAGGTTTGAGAATACAAAGCGAAGTGAAGGTTTGGGTTTAAAACTTCATTTAAATATGATTTCAAGTGAAAAGTTTTGCTGAATTTCTCCTTTGAAGCCATTTTCTACGTACACAAAAAAGTTAGTCTCATCATCAAATCATTTATATAAATACGTCTACTTAACCAATCTGCTAATATATTATCCTTTCTTTTATATGTTCAAATTTGGGTTTAAAACCAATTAAAGCGTTCTGAAATTTTATCCATCTTTTTGTAGATAATTTTGAAAAATTTTTTATTTTCAAAAGAATTGCAATATTTTTCTGTCAGTTCTTAAGTAAATTGTTTGGTTTAAAAATAATTGAAATTTTCTAGAGGCCCAAATTATAGCTTCTATTTCTAAATACGTTGAACTAGGTTCTTTTGATAATCACTAAAAGTTCACTACAATATCTACAAAGTTTTTCTTCCAAATTATTGGTTAATGCTAAAAGAATTCCTCCCCATCCTGTTTGACTTGCATATGTTTGGATTATTTTATATTCACTTTCTAATGGGAGATGTAAAGTTGGGAGATTCTTAACAAGTTCTTTTATCTTTTGGACTAATTTAATATCTTCCAGGTTAAAATATTTTTGCCCTGTAATTTTGGTTTTACTATAAAAGAGGTCCGGCTAGTGATTTAGGTTTTTAATGTGGAGTCACAGCATAATTTAACAATCTAAAAAACTTTGAAGGGTTTTTAAAATCTTCTAGTTTGTCTGAAGAATTATTGATTTTTGTACTATATGTTCTTGAAGTTTTACTTGACCATTTTCTAATTCTAATCCTAAAAATTCACTTTGATTTTTAAATAACTTTATTTTCTTTCTACTAACTATCAATCTATAATTTATAAGTTCTTCAAAAACAAGTTCTAAATGTTTTATATGTTCATGAAAAGTTTTGGAAAAAACAAGAATATCATCAACATATACAAAGAATAAAAGTATTTACCAAAATATTCTATCCATCGTCGTTGAAATATTTGAGGCGTTCTTTAATCCAAATGGCATTACATTCCCATTCATATAAGCCGAGGACAAGAAAAGATGGAGTCCATGGTTTGCTATCTTCATCTAATCTTATTTGCCAAATCCACTCTTACAATCTAATTGAAAAATATCTACATCCTTGAATAGAATTAATTAAAGGAATCTTTATTAGGTATTTTATATGCATATCATATGTATTATCATTTAATCTCTTATGATAGTACCATCCTAGCTTTTCCTCATTTTCTTCACTATATGGTTTCTAACTAAAAAATGCTTACGATCTATGAGGACTAAAACTTGGTTTAATAAAGGTTATTTTGCAATAATTCTTCTATTTGTATTTTAAATTC